>VXBO01010740.1:78066-92943 GCA_013400135.1 Rhinoptilus africanus | reverse complement strand
TGCACACGCACACACCTCCACGCGGACCTGCGGCTACTGTGCTCCAGGGGGTTCACCATCAGGCCAAGGAAGCATCCCCAGGCGTGGGGCTGCATTTAGATCTTTAGCTCCTTTTATAGCTACTGAGGAGCTAAAGGCACCTATATCTTTAGCTACTTACGGAGCGCATGGATTCCCCAAACCTGAATTTTATACCTTTAGGTAGACAACATGAATATCCTCTTGGGATACTCAGGAGAGGGGGAGACTCCTTGGTGCCCCTTCCTGCACTCCACTCCTGTCCTGCCCAGGGAGAGCCTGAGGGTCTACCCGTGTCCAGACCCTGAACCCCCTGCCGTGACTCTTGGCTGTGATTCACAAGCAAAGGGACCCCAGGCGCTGCAGGGAGCGGGGGCACCCACACAGTGCACATTGGGTCATAAATACCCAGTTTCTAGAGGGGTGCAGGGGTAAGCACACCCACTGGGAGGTTACAGGTGGGTACCAGCAGCTGGTGACTTGCTGGTCTCAATAAGCACATTTTAATAAACCTCTAGATATTAACCCTTTTAAAGGGGCTCCGGTGTAAACCACAACCCCAGGAGCTCTTGCCTCTGGCTCTAGGTAAATTAATTTTTCCCTCTGCCCCTTCTCCTTGGGAAGATAGCACAGGGGCATGTGGAACAGCCGGCAGAGAATGGACCCGCCAGAGGGTTTCAGCATACAAACCCATGGCAGCTGCCAAACCGACCTGGTTCCGCCAGCTGGTCTCGTTTAATGGGGCAACTGGGGAGTTGCAAGAGGCAGGAAGACAGAGAGGGAAGTAGTTAAGTTGGAATTAATTTGTCACTCCATATTTAACCAACCTCAAAACTATTAAACAAATCTAATAGGAAATATCCCCCAGATTCCAAATACCTCTGTGTTACCTGCTGGGGACCAGCCACGGCGCAGGGCTTCGGCCATCGGGCAAACTGGTACAGAGAAAGGGGGGCCTTCCCTCCTACCCTATCCCTGGTTTAGTTCATGTTAGCTTTTACCCTAAGCCTGCAGGACAGTTGATGGAAGAGGCTTAGAGAGTATCCAGCATCCCAGGTTGAGTTGCTGGAGGAAGCTGACACATGGCTATGGGCTTTCCCAGCTCCTGCTGGAAGCAAGCACAGAGGATGCTGCAAGCGTTAGGAGAAGTGATTGGCAGCCCAGGAGTCATCCATGATTTTTCCACCCCTCAAAAAGAAGAATTCTCCCAACTCCTCACAAGTTAGTTGCAACTACCACCCTCTCTGCATCTGGAATAGAGAGGGAATTGGGAGATTTAAGGCTCCAGATGGAGTGGAACTGCATTTTATTGCCAAAACCACACAAACTCAGCAGTTAGGATACGAGGAGAGTCTAGGGGTGGAAAGCTGGCATAAAAACTAACAAACAAAAAGCAGCTTTTTCTTGCAAATAGGTGAATCCAAGCCAACCCCTCTGCATGGCTTAAAACACTTGGTGATAACATATTTCTTACTGCAGGATGTCGTTGGTTATTCTCTGAGGTCTACGCTCCGCTTTCGAGTGCACAGAATTGCACGGGTATCCTCTCTTGGATGAAGCTGGCCAGGAAGTAGCAAATATTACAAAGACTTGAGTTCAGCCTGATTAGGATAGCCAAGGATATCGGGATGAATTCTGCATAAACATCCTCCCTTCTGANAGGGAAGGGGAAGGGGAAGGGAGAGAAAGGGAAGGGAAAGAAAGGGGAAGGGGGAGAGGAGAGGAAGTGGAAGAGGAGGAGGAGGGAGAGGGAGAGGATCGCTGGGTGGAAGGGCTTGCTGGAAAACTGCAGGCACTTTGCGTTCGCACTCGTCTTTGCCGAGTTTCAAGCAACATCCCCCGAGCGTTTCTGCGGGCAAGGAACGCTCCGCGGTGCGGCTCCAGTGCCCTCTGCCGGGGAGGGCCCGCCCGCTCCCCTCCGCCCCTTCCCAGCACCTTTCAGGGATGAAGAGGATGAAAGCCTTCACCTTTCCAGGTTTTTCAGGCCGGCTGGGCCCGCTCTTTGCCTGGCTTGGGAAAGGCTTTTGGGGTTTCGCAGACAGGTGGGCTTGTGTAGTTGGTGAGTGGGGGACAGGGATGAGATGTCCCCGGGGCACCAGACCTTGGTGGCATCAAACTGATCTCAAATAAAGACAATAGGAGTCTTGAGATAGGAGAATATTAAATTTCTGCTTTCTTATGTAAAGGTAGGAGCGAGAACGACTGACCAATCATTTACTTTACTGTAGTTTCGTCTTATTCTTTAGTATATAAGACCCAGCTTATTTCTCAAAATGCCTGCTGCTTTGTGAATTACGGCCTAGCACCCTTTTCTGCGCAGAACTGGAATAGAACAAATATCTCAACTCTGTGTTGATTAGTTTTTGCACATTCAGTAAAGAACACAGATTTGGCACAATACCTGGGGGTTTGCTCCCACTGCAGTGAGCGGGGAAGGCAGAAACCAAACCCGGTGACAGCCAGATAAATGCCCCCGCACCGACCTTTCCCACCTACAAGTGTGTCATTCGGCAAAACGATTCATTTAAAGGCAGAGCAGGAGGGCAGAGCAGTAATGCTGAAATTCTGGAGAGCGTTGCCTCCTTACGATCCGATCTCTAACCTCAGTTCCCCGCTCCGTGGGAGGAAGAACGTGCTGTTCCCATCCCAGCAAGGTTGCAGAGATTAAATGTCTTGATCAAGGTCACTCCTACAGCAGTGGGAAAACAACCCAAGAGCTTTCGCACTGGCATCTTCCTGGGTCAGAAGCATTGCAAGCCCACTTTTTTTATTCTTTCCTAGAAACAAGCTTTTCTGTCTAGGGATATTGGTCACATCTGTTTTGAGGAATATTTTTTAAATATATACCCAAATAGGTTCGAGGTATTCAAACTAACATTTCACTAATAACCTAGGGGGTTTTTTGTCCATTCTTTTGGCAGGAGACAAGAATCTAACAGAGCCTATCCAGTCTGGGAGCCTACCTCAAACCAGGACAGCACCCTAAAACACTCTATGAGCAGAAGATTGCAGTTATAAGGAAAGCTTGAGCAAAAAGGACACGTTACTCAGTCTAAGTGTTGCAAACCCTGTGTTACTAATTCCCCTGTACCCAGACACCCACCAAACAGGTCAGAGCAAAGATGTTTTTCCAGGAGATTCATCCACTCCTTCCCGTCATCGGGAGGTTTGAGGCCGGAACCAGCTCCTGCTGAAGTGAATGGGCAAACTCCCTGCTTTTCATGGCACAAGATCAATTCCCAGTTCTGCAGGCAAAACGTCAAAGAGAAACAGCGAGCCTTTTCCCCCTAGATATTAGGGATGCACGCCTCTCCGGTTCGGAGCAGGCAGGTTTCTTCAGGTTTCAAGGTGGGAAAAGAAGCTTTAATGTTTCCTTCTTTTTTCTTTAACTGTTAAAAGGCACAAAACTGCTATAGATCTATCCACACACGCCACTAGCAAAACAGCGGTGGTTGTTTGCTTAAAGGTAACACCGATGCAGAGAGAGGCCCCTGGAAGGAAGGGAAACCTCAGTGCAAGAATCCTCATTTGACTTTTCTCAGCTGCCACAAGTCAGTCCCCTTTCACCAACCGCACGGTCCTCTCTCCATAAACCCCAGCCACCTCTGACATCTGCTCAGCATGAAACTCGTGTCATATCCGCCACCCTGTCCTGTAAGAGCAAGTCCCCATCCCCAGCACGGGGGCTGCTGCCTCAGAGAGGGCATCCAGCAAGAGAGGTCTTCCTCCTGCTCCGACTGAGAGGGGGTTAGGTGCGAGCAACCCCAAGGCTGGGACACACAATGGATGGAGAAAGCCCCAACTCCATCCCTTTCTTGTGCACACCTCCTAAAGGACCACGTCTCACTCCTCTCCTCTCCCAGGGCAGAGCTGCATGGCCCTTCCAGGCCAGACTGGGGCAACAGCGACTCAACTGGTCAAGCCAGCCCCATGGCTTTTCCCTTGCAGCTGGTGGTGAACAGCCGACAAGCTAGCTTTACACCAAGGGATGCTTAGTTTTAAGCAAGAGGAACAAAACAAAATTCACCTTGTATGTATGTCCCTTTTATCCAAATGTTCGTTCACCATCCTCCAGTGAAGGACCATCTCCAACGTATCTCAGCCTGAACCGCCCTGCAGTGATCACCGTGGGAGAGGGCTTGGCATAAAAACAATCACTTTTTTGCCCAGACAAAATTCTTTTGTTTTCTCACTTCTTAAGATTAGTTTGTGGTTTTGTTTTAGTTGTTTTAATCTTGTAGGGGGAAAAAAAAAGGAAAAAAAGGGCTTATTAGGGCTTCAAACTATGTGCCAGTGCCTCTGTCGTAATACTCTAAGAACCCTTGAGAGTCTGGTGTCAAGGATTTAATCCAGAGCCAGAGTTTTTACTGTCCTGTGTGTTTTCCAGTTGAATAACTCCTTATTTTCATATCGGGAACATCGTAGCAACGCGCAAGCTTTAAAAATTACATGGCAGCATCACGTTCATCGTAGGCTGATTCCAGGTCAGGATCTGCAGGGCCCCACGCTGAAAGTCTGGTCCAAGGATGTGGTGATAACGGTTTTCAGAGTGAAAATGACTGAGTTCCCCAAGGGGAAGAAGACCCTATGTGAACACAGGATTTTTCTAAGCTCTTCCATGAGAATAAACCCCTTGATGTCATCAAGTTATTGGTAGATATGGAATAGTTTGATTAGAAATGCTTTCCAAAATCTGGTATTTAACCTACAGCACCATTTCCCTTAAACAATGCAAGAATTGTCATTCGAGGGAAGAACACAAATCCATTCCACTATGACCGTGTTTCCTACAGTGATCTTTAGGAGCTAGCTTGGGAAAATGCATAAGAAACAACACAAGTGTAAGGCAAGATATGTGTAGCAGCTGGTAGTATGGGACATGCACCTGAACCAGATCTCTGCATTAGCAGCTCCTGATTGAGTTGTCCCTCGTTAATTTGTCCTTTCTTTTCTTCACTCCTTTTTAGCTTTGGCCTCCACAAGATCCAGAAGCTGGGAGGTCCACAGTTTAATTGCACAGGGAAGAAAAATGGTTTCCTTATGATTTTTTTTAAACCTGCTGACTGATGATTTCATCACTAGACAGTAAATTGTAACAACATAATGCTTCGCTATCCACCTTTTCTACACCATGCACCTACGCTCCTTGACATCGACAGTCTCACCTTAAATTGGAAGTCAGTCTATCCTTCCTTCGCTGCACCTTCTCCATCCTTTCTAAATCCTCTTTCAGTGTGGGGAACAGAAGAGCCCACTGTCGTTGCTGTTTTGGTGCCACAGGCGGGCAGCTGGCACAGGCGACGGTAAACGGGTGGGAGGTGCTGGGATCCAGGCAGCATCTCCTCTCGCTGCCAGCCCCGTTCCACACCTGGGGCATAGACTTCGAAGGTGTAGAAGAAAGTCCAGCCTTAGAGCTTTTCTGCCTTTCCCATGGGAGCTGGGAAAGTGCAGAATAAACAATAGCAACAATTATTCCAGCTGGAAAATATTATTTCTCCCGGCTTCTTTTCTGGCTCAGAGGGAGAGAGCTGGTTGGAATTACATGAAGTATTTGTGATTGAGGAAAACAGCTTTTCAACTGAATAATAACTTTTCTGCAAATGTTTTGAAGTTACTGTTATTGCTTAACACCTAAAATTAAACATCTTCTGTAAAAATAGTTTTGTTTGTTTTTTTTTTTTCTCGGAATTCCCCATCCCTCTGTTCCTTTTATTGAAAGATAGGACTCACAAAAGAATAATATGTATTTCTCTGGCTGGCTCAAACCCTTCATAGCAGCAACCCAAGGACCACACTGGACTGAGGAGCTGGGACACAGGGCCCCAAAGGCTGAGGCCTGCTGAGAAGAAACACAATTTGGCCCAAACTCCTTGACTTGTCTGACTCGGAAAAATCAAAGCCTGATCCTGCTTCCACTGCACATCCCACGGCATATTTTCTCCTGGTTTCAAGAAGAAGTAGGACTTGATCTGCATCATAAGGGAAGGCTCAGCTGGGACCTCAGATGGCTCAAAGCTTCTTAGAAAGAGAGGACTAATACATCTAGGTGTAGTGGACTACCTGTGCTGGCCTTCAAAGGCTCTTNCAATCCTGCTCTAGCAGGGGGTTGGACTAAGTGATCTCTAGAGGTCCCTTCCAACTCTGAAATTCCGTGATTTTTGCTCTGATGGCAGCTAGATGAGACCTAACTGGGTTTTGACCAGGTTGAAGCTTCATGGACCACCAAAGCTGCAGTCCCCTGCCCTCCTCTTCTAAGCAAGAGCATCAGTTGCCCTGGCAACTCTCCCAATTGTAGCCCCACAAACATACAGACATTCTTTATCAAGAATCACTTTCTTGCTGTTCCGCACACAGCCTCTGTGCCTGCAGGATGATAAAAGCAGGGCAGGGAAATCTACCGGCTGCTCCTGCGACCAGGATGCTCCATGCCCATCCATCCCAGTCACACCAACCTGACAGCTCTCCCATTTCAGAGCTGTGACTCACCAGCTTTGTCTGAATGATTCTGAGTGAGGTTACAAGGTCCAAAAACCACCTACATTCACACCATGATGGTCTGAGTCATCACCCTAAGCTTTGGGCAGGCCTGCCTTACACCAAGATACACAGATTTGGGCCTTTCTAATGGCACAGTGAAAGAGAGAAAGATTTGTCCATCAAAGTTTGCCCCAGGCAACACGTTTAATGCTGCTCTCCAGAGAGCCTGGCAGATACTAAAGGCACAAACAGTCAAACAGAACAAATGAAAAGATCTTCTGCTCTATGGAAAACACAAGGGCTTGGCTGCTAAATATTTAACACCGGGAACTCCCTTTCCGCTTCCTCCTCTTTGTGCTGTGCTCAGCTCAGGATGGTTGCAAAAGAGCTGTGGGGCGCAGGAGAGCACTTTCCAGCCCTGACACCCACCACAAGGAACCAAACACAATGCAACTGGGAACAGGCTGGATTCAAAGGCCAAGTGGGGTGCTAGTGGAGCAGGAACATTTGCAAAAAGGCTTTGGGACAGCTGTGCATCTCTGGCTTCCGGAGCTGTGTGCTTTCCATGGGGGCTTTGCCTGTAGACCATAGCAGTATTGGAGCTTATTCTTCCCAAAATCACTGCAGGGTGCTAGACAGGCAATAGGGTAAAACCTGCCTGGATAAAAGTGGATGGCGAGTAGCAGGACCCCACAGCCAAGCCCCAAAAATATCTCTGTTCATTGGAGAGCAAAACCAAGAAGCTGGAGCTATTGGGAACAGACCTGGGGGCAAATTTGCCAAATAAAAAGAAAAATACCAGTTGTTGACAAAAGAAATGATTCGTGGAAGTGGTGTTTTCAGGGCAGCTTTATTCTGGGGGGAGGAAAAATGAAATAACACGCACTTGGTGGCAGCTGGGAGAGTTGTGCTTCAGTGGAGCAGCAACGAAACATCTGACTTTTGGAGGGACTTTTTGTAGTAAAAAGGTTTTCAAGCACTGACCAAGTAGGACTTTTCAGAGGACTCAGAGGAACACAGCCGTACCTAATACATATTTATGTGCTTGTATGAATGTTATTTCAGGGGTTTATGTAGTTTTGATCTACTTCCAAACAGAAAAGAAGGATGCAGCCATCCAGGCACAAATAATCCTCATTACAGCTGTGTTGACTGCGCTTCCCAGCACCCTAGAGAGGAACCAGCATTTCTGCATGGTGACCATCTGTTCTTCCCACTGTGCCTGAATTTGTACTGGGGAGGGGGGGAAGATCTCAACCAGCCTTTGTCCCATGTCTGTCACCCAACAGCCATCTTTATATAGCCCCAGATGGGTACTGGCACCCTCCACCTCTCCCAGGACCAAAGGAATAGAGAAGTACAGCACCAGAAAGAGGACACAGTGAGAGGAAAGGCAGAAGTTGGGGCATTTATGTCAGCCACCAGCATTTCAATGAGCCCTGTCCCTCATTGCAAGCAAATAAAGAAGCGGAGCTCCGCTTCCCAAAGCACAGCACCCCCTCTCAGAGAAAATTCCTTGTCCCTCGTGTGTAGAGGAAACCCATGTTTTCGGAAAAAAGAAAGCAATTAAAAAAATCAAAACAGACTCAAGCTACAAATGGAGCTCTTCTCTCAGTTAATATTTAATGTTGCAATTGGGTGGCTTTTCAGTGGGGGGAAAGCACTGGGATTTCTTTGCTACAGATTGACTATGTGAAACTCAGTGTGTCAAAAAAAGAAAGAGAAAAGCAATTTTGTTGAATATTTCAACATCTGGAGCCACTTAGTGGCAGGAAAAAGCAACTTCTTGAGAAGCACTTTTGATCTAGAGCAGTGGTTTCAAACCTTTTTCTATTCGCAGACCCATAAAATTCCTCACTGCATAACAAATATAAGCCTACTGATAACCAGCTCTCCCATTCTCAATCAACTCTGGAGATCCCTCGCATCTTCAAACACAGGAGAAGTGAAGCTGTGCCTTCATAGACTTCCACAAGACTGTCTCCTGGACCGCTTCACTTCCCAGCACGGGGAGCTGGTCACTTCATTACAAGATAATCTCAAAAATATGATCTCATCTCCCTCAGCACGGCTTGGCCTTTTTCCTACAGCTGAGACTGTTATCTGTGGAACCGGTACTCACCAGGCCTTTATCACCCTGATAAAGCTGCTCTGCTCTGCCCACAAAAAATGGACGTATTTCTGCCTTTCAAGACTACCTCAGAGGTGCTGCACACCAGGGAGCTAATTCAGGCTGTGCGCACCATCATCTCTCTCCTGCTTCCCAGTCTCTGCTGTGCCTGGTGTTCAGGTGCCATACTCCACTGACCCAGGCTGAGACCGCCTTGGTGGAAACATCTTGGGCTCTGGGCAAGTCCTGAGGAGCCCATCTGTTGGTGGACCTCTTTCAGCCAGGAGGAGGCCAAGCAAGGGATATGGTCCAATAAGGGGAACAAGGCTACAAGTTTCTGCCTTTGGAGGCAGAGGATTGAGGCATCACCCTCGTCTCCTGAGTTTTTCTCGTGACATAGTGCTTGAACGTCACCTCTCCTCCACTCCCAACCCAGGCTTTGCATTTAGCTCTTGCTTGATTTGACTTGCCTAATTTCTCTTAACACAAGGTCAATACGCTGCCAAGAAGGAGATAAGTCAGTCCTCTGTGGTGTACCTCACAGTGACAGGGTAGGGTAAATATGGTTGCAAGTTGTCCTGGGGGAGCCTTTCTTACTTATTTGAGCACCAAACCTGCCTTTTTAATTGGTCAAGGATTTGTTAGCATACCACTGGTAAATCTGCTCAAAGGACTACTAGGAAAGCACATGAAAAACAACTGCTGTGCCCAACAAAGAACAGCATAGATCAGGTCTTTGTTTCCATCGTATTTCTTCTCAGCGCGTTTGATTAGTTTGGTTAATTGAACATGTAACACACTCTATTATCATGCACCAGCAAAAGAGGTTTTATGACTCAAACAAATATGGCCATTATTAGCTGCTTCTGACATAACAAACAGGACTATTAGCTTTGGAGAGGCAGTATTTTACGTATGGCTTTTTGGTAAATTGGCTGCTTAATCACTTTTTTTTAAATTTTCCCATAAAAAGACCTCTCCTTCAGTGTCTGTCTGAGCATTCAGTGTGGGACTGCGGGGGGATACAATTCACAGGCCTGTGTAATACAAACGTTTTCCCTCATGTTAGATTTATCTCCCACAAGGGTACCATCACGAGTCACTCCAAGCACCTCCGGCGAGCAGGCACCCCTTATAGCACCGCAGACCAGCTCCAACCAGGCTTAGGCTCATTTAGTAAGAGGCTCATGAAAACTAATGAGCAAATGCACTCAGTGAATGAAACTAAACTCAGCCAACCCCTATACGCGCTTCTGTACTGGTCAGCTTTTAGGTACCCATTGCCTCTCCCCCTCAAAACTGCTCTGGTTTCCATGCTAGACAGTGGTGGCTTCTTTGTAGAAACTTGTACTGGTTTTGTAATGCCAGTACAGTTAAAATTGTGCTGGAATATGTATGGTTCAATGGCAACTCTCTACGCCCTCCTGACCTCCTCTGAGTGTGTGGTGTCCACCACATCCTAGTGCCTTGGTGATCACAGAGGAACAAAGCAAGTTTCTGCTGTATTTGCACAAGACGATGGGCAGACATCAGCTCTCCCTCTGGGACGGCACTACCCACCCGGGGAAAGAGAAAAACTTGCCCTAGAGCGTGGCATTTCCGCTCCAAGCACAGCACAGAAAGGGGGTTTGTCACAACACTGCCAGCTACGTTGACAATGGGAGACAAAAATATCAAGTATCCACTGTGAAAAGCACTTTAGGAAATCTGAAATTCTTATCCATTTGTTTTAAGCTCCATTTCTCTACAGGCTTCCTGTTTGGCCTTGGGTCTATGGCATATGTAAGTGTTGCCTTCATTTGCCATCAGCTCTTTTATTTATTTATTTATTTGAAAACTGTGATCATCAAAACTGAACTTTTCATGGGAAATTATGAGTTTCAATATCTTTCTTGCTAAAAAGAAGGTTTCAAAATTGCTAAAATGATGCGTTGACTTTAAACCAGAAATTCCCTGTTTCAAACAACTTACATTTTCAGTTACAATAGTTCAAAGCATTCGGTTTGAAAATGTTTTGTCTGTTGACTGAAATGAAAATATTTGTTTTCAGATGTTTTGGATTGTCATTTTTGGACTTTCCACATGGTTTCAGAATATTTTTTTGTTTAGTACCAAACATTCTCATGGGAGGACAGGTCACTTCTCTCTAGTCTGTTCATACCAAGGTACCCGGGTGGCTATGACATGAGAAGTGTGATGGGGTTTGGTGTTGTAATTAGCTTCTACAAGTTTGTCAATGACTATGAATTTGCATAACCTAAATGTAGGACAACAGTCAGTGCTGCTCTTCACATGCAAGTGAATGGGAAAATGCATCTCGAGTACCTCCTGCATTGTGGTCACTCTGAAATTCAGAGCGGGTGGAATAATAAACTATGAATGAATATCTGCATCTCCAGAGCTGCACTGAACTCCACAAGTCATCTTGTAGAGATTCAGAGGAGACTGCTTGTGGATTAAGATGTAACTTAATACAGAGCACAGGATTATGCTCTGCTTCCCAATTAACTCTCTTCCGAGTAAAGGTGGTTAATGTTTCCACACTTCCAACTGAAGAAGTTTCAGTCCGTATTGCTAATTTTGCTTCTTAAGTAGCTAAAACTGTTTCACAATATTTGCTGGGCAGAGGAGAATTTCCCACACAGTGAGATCTCCTGGCAGCTTTCCAAATTTTGTGCAAACCCCTTCCCTTTCCACATTTGGCCCCACAACTAGTATTCACCACGGAGAGTAAACTCACCAGAAAATAACAGCCTCCATCCTTGTTTGCCAAGATTTTGATTTGTGTATAGCACTCTGTTATCCAAGGTTGGCTGATCTCAGACAGACCTTTCAGCTGCCGATGTGTAAAAAATTGAGGACTACTAGACAGCTTAATAACTATGTGAGTACCTGCTATAATTGCTGAAATGCAGGGCAAGAATGAATGCCTGTTACCCTTGTAACATTACTAGAGTCTAAACGATTCCCCAAAAGCATTAAAAATCCCCTGTGAATGCTGGTAAGTTCATGGATGGGACTCCTTACGCTCTTAAATAAAGAGATCTTGGTTTGATTGGTTCAAGGTCTGACAAAATACAGGTAAGAGATTATAAAGAGGGTGGCAGCAGCTACTTCTCAAGAAGACAATGGATACAGAGCAGGCACTATTTACAGAGGTCCTTGAGAACCGAGGGTATTAGTCAACCCTCATATGGAAACTAGCATTATATATACTCTAAAGACACTGAGACTATGTTAGGTCTGAAGAAGAATTATTTAAATTGGAGCTTAAAAAGTCCAGTTCTGGACTTTCTGTAAGCTGATTCTATGTTCTGGTCATCATCAGGTTGATGTTTTTTGCGAAGCTGATGGTTCTCACAAACGTATGATGACAGTTTTGAACAACCTTCCCCAGGTTCCATCATCATCTTTTGGAAATGCAAATGCTCAACAATATTCTAGAACAGGCTGCTCACATGAGCCCTGGGTGATGATACAGAGGGTCTACATTCATCCTACACAACCGAAAGGCCTTGCTCAAGGTGCATGGGCTCGAAGTCAGTTCACCCTGTGATCATTTTCTTGTCTAATGGAAAAAAGCATCTTCAGAGAGTAATTCAGATCCGTAGATAGACAGGAACTTAGAGGGACCAATCTCTGTCCCCTGTAGAAAGACAGTAAGGCNGGATTATGCTCTGCTTCCCAATTAACTCTCTTCCGAGTAAAGGTGGTTAATGTTTCCACACTTCCAACTGAAGAAGTTTCAGTCCGTATTGCTAATTTTGCTTCTTAAGTAGCTAAAACTGTTTCACAATATTTGCTGGGCAGAGGAGAATTTCCCACACAGTGAGATCTCCTGGCAGCTTTCCAAATTTTGTGCAAACCCCTTCCCTTTCCACATTTGGCCCCACAACTAGTATTCACCACGGAGAGTAAACTCACCAGAAAATAACAGCCTCCATCCTTGTTTGCCAAGATTTTGATTTGTGTATAGCACTCTGTTATCCAAGGTTGGCTGATCTCAGACAGACCTTTCAGCTGCCGATGTGTAAAAAATTGAGGACTACTAGACAGCTTAATAACTATGTGAGTACCTGCTATAATTGCTGAAATGCAGGGCAAGAATGAATGCCTGTTACCCTTGTAACATTACTAGAGTCTAAACGATTCCCCAAAAGCATTAAAAATCCCCTGTGAATGCTGGTAAGTTCATGGATGGGACTCCTTACGCTCTTAAATAAAGAGATCTTGGTTTGATTGGTTCAAGGTCTGACAAAATACAGGTAAGAGATTATAAAGAGGGTGGCAGCAGCTACTTCTCAAGAAGACAATGGATACAGAGCAGGCACTATTTACAGAGGTCCTTGAGAACCGAGGGTATTAGTCAACCCTCATATGGAAACTAGCATTATATATACTCTAAAGACACTGAGACTATATTAGGTCTGAAGAGGAATTATTTAAATTGGAGCTTAAAAGGTCCAGTTCTGGACTTTCTGTAAGCTGATTCTATGTTCTGGTCATCATCAGGTTGATGTTTTTTGCGAAGCTGATGGTTCTCACAAACGTATGATGACAGTTTTGAACAACCTTCCCCAGGTTCCATCATCATCTTTTGGAAATGCAAATGCTCAACAATATTCTAGAACAGGCTGCTCACATGAGCCCTGGGTGATGATACAGAGGGTCTACATTCATCCTACACAACCGAAAGGCCTTGCTCAAGGTGCATGGGCTCGAAGTCAGTTCACCCTGTGATCATTTTCTTGTCTAATGGAAAAAAGCATCTTCAGAGAGTAATTCAGATCCGTAGATAGACAGGAACTTAGAGGGACCAATCTCTGTCCCCTGTAGAAAGACAGTAAGGCAGCTACGTTCCTAAATAGGAGCTGACTATTTCTCTTTACATGACCGAGGAGTAAATCTGAGTGCTGGAGTGACTTCAATCAGGAGCTCAAAGAAGCACAAGGTCTGCAGGACTGAGGAGACTCGTGTTGAGGCTATGTGCACAAAGCACGTGAGCTTCCAGATGCTTTGAATGATCTTCAAATCATCCTTTAATATTTAATTAAAACAAACAAACTGAAACTCATTGCAAATGTTTCATGAATATATACCAGCTCATATTTAATGCTAGAGGAGGTCTCAGGCTGGTACTGCCAGTGCTGGGCTCCTTCTACTAATGAGCAGTGGGAAAGGTTATTCTGACCTCTTGATTACATGTGCATGCGTTCAGGAACCATGAAGCTAAAAGGCTTTGACCCTCATAAGGCATGAGCTTGTCCTCTCTCATCATGCTTATCCATTGCTCCACTGAAGGGATCTCTGAACTTCAAAGTGGGAGTCCTCTTGCCTCTACTCACCTCCACCGTACTGCTGCAGTAACCAGCTGCTGTTTACTCAGGGTTGCTGGCAAAACACAGCTCCTTGAATAAAGAGCTCACCAGTGTATGCACCAGCACTCTCTGGATTGCACAGTACTCCTCCTATTGTCAGCTTTTGCATAAATTCCCCATAACGAAAGCACTTGATTACAAAAATAAAGTCCTGTCTGCAGCTGCAGAACATCTTCTACATGTTTTTCTGCCCCAGATCATCTCTGTCCTACAACACAACTCAACTTGAAGGTTTAAAATATGACTCAAACTACACACCCCACTTGTCAAAAAATTAATCCAAGCATTTAGCATGGCAAACCAAATTAACAAGCAGTTCATTCATTGCAGTTGAGTCCCACACTTGAGCAGGCAGTGACCTGCACTTCCTGTCTCACTTGCCTTCCCTTACGCAGACACTCAGTAGTTATTCAGTGGAAATATTTAGATCACAAACTCACACTCTAAGCTGTTGGCTCCCAGACTTGCCTAAGTGTATTTTCTTCCCTTTTTCTCAATGCTTAAGTGCTAGTAAGGGATGATAGCCAGAAACCCTAAACCTCTGTATTTTCTTAAACAGAACAAATCTGTTTCATAGACATAGCCCTGAACAACACCAGTATTTGAAACCTTGGGTTTTTCTTTTCCTCACTCGATGAAGTCACCTCTAAAGACCAAGGGGGCACACACAGACACACGCACCCACTCCCTTTCCATACTACAGGCTCTCTGCCAACTCTGCCCCTGACTGTATACCTCGTACCACAATGCACTGCGAACCGAGAGGGCCAGTTATCCCCAAAACTGCTACAAAGAACCCCTTTGGCAGCTGGCTCGCCTGGAGCTTCCCCGTGCGCAGAGCCGAGCCCGGAGGCGCCGGGCAGCGCCCCCGCCGGCGGCGGGCTCAGCACGACG
>VXBO01010740.1:40734-77995 GCA_013400135.1 Rhinoptilus africanus | reverse complement strand
GGGGGGGGGGAATCAGCGCCCCCCCCCCACACACCCTTGGGTGAGACCGGGGTGGAAATGGCTGAGGGGGTAAAAAAAAAATAAGGATTTTGGCAGAGGTGGGAGTTTTTGCACAAACCCAGCTCTGAAGCCCTCAGCACAAGAAGGACATGGACCTGTTGGAGCGGGGCCAGAGGAGGCCCCGGAGATGATCCAAGGGCTGGAGCCCCTCTGCTGTGAGGACAGGCTGAGAGAGCTGGGGGGGTTCATCCTGGAGAAAAGAAGGCTCCGGGGAGACCTTATTGTGGGCTTCGAGTACCTAAAGGTGTCCTACAGAAAAGCTGGGGAAGGACTCTTTGTCAGGGAGTGGAGTGATCGGGTGACGGTTTTAAACTGAAAGAATGGAGATTTAGGTTAGACAGTAGCAAAAAATTATTTCCTGTGAGGGTGGTGAGCCCCTGGCCCAGGTTGCCCAGAGAAGCTGTGGCTGCCCCATCCCTGGAGGGGTTCAAGGCTAGGTTGGACGGGGCTTGGAGCAGCCTGGGCTGGTGGGAGGTGTCCCTGCCCAGGGCAGGGGGTTGGAACTGGATGGGCTTTAAAATCCCTTCCAACCCAAACCGTTCTATGATTCTTTCTATGCCAGCGGGTTACCGGATGCTTCAATTAACCAAACTAAACGGTCTGCAGCAAAGCTCGGCCTTGACCATTAAGGTGTGGGTGTATGGTAAGGAACAACCAGTTGAGAGGCAACACTGCATCAATAAATCATTTACTGAAGCTGCAAAACAGAGCTATTTCACCATGTGGAAACAAGCAGCGGAAGGATCTGAGTTCCTTCCACTAACAAATTCCTGAGTGCCAACAGAGAAGTTACTATCTATTATGACCTATTTATTTTTGTAGTTGTCTGACAAACAGTAAAAAGGAAGGGTCATTTGTCGTAAAACACAATAAAAAATATCCTTGAAAGAATTTTATAACTTGTTTCACTCTAAAACATATAAAGGCCTAGAAATGACAGAGCTGGATTAGAAATGTGCAGGTACTATTACAGTAAACCAAGGCCCATTAAAATGTAACATCCTCATGGAGGTCAAAAACGTGTGAATGGTGTAGGTTTTGGATAACTGCCATCCTGAGGATGGGCTGCAGGACAGGCACAGTAAATTATCTGAAATGCCCCCTCCTACCAACAGGAGCCAACGCTCCCAAAGAGATGGCAGGGACGTGTTCCTCTCTGCCTTGATATATTTAATACAATGAATGTCAGTAACTGGTTTGACTCGACTGGGCAGGGGAAAGGTAAAATAACTCTCCAGAAGATTATAATCCAATTCCTTTGCAAAAGAAATAAATCTATATTACTGCCCCACACCTCTCCTGCAGTTTCCAAATGGCCTCAGTGTCAAAATAACTGCTTTTATGATGGATCTGGGGCATTTATTATGACAACACAAGGCATAAACGCTGCCCAGCATAAAACAGCTTGAGAGCTCTGATTTCAAGCTAAATACAATAAGAGAAGAGAACCTTCCTACACACCAGGGAAATGAAGACCGCTTTAGTGGATTATGGTGGGAGCATAATGTTTTCACTACAGAGAATCTCATAGCCCTCTCTAGCCCAAAGTTCATGAGGAATACTCTTGCCGTTTCAATTACTCTGAACCCCTCCTTCCCCCAGAAAATACACGCCCCTTGCGCATGGAGGAAAGACCGGAACACAAAGGCAATAACCACATGGAGCATCTTTTTACGGTATCGGTCTCATTTCTCATGGGAAAAGATTTCAAATGCTGGAGTCCTGCTTGCCAGAGCCCATAAGCGTCTAAAACATGACTTAATAAGTGTACTACAGCGCCTGAAGACACACAGCTACTTACCACTTTGTCACAATTTAACTTATGCCGGTCAGAGTGCTCCCCTGGTCCTGCCTGGTGGTACCTAGATTAGCCCTCTTCACCTCTCCTGCTGCAGTAGAGCTACCACGCAGAAAAGACTCAGGCTCTGATCTCGAGTGATCCCATTAGCAGAGTTTTCCAGCCAAGGAATGGGGGCATTTACTTGTAAGGAGCATGGGCCAGTCTCCTTCCCTAAGACTAGTTCTGCTAGATGGGGCCAGGACCAAGTCTTTCTCCTTCCAGGTGTGTTAATTTCCTTGCTGTCTCTCTCCTTATTTTATGTACGAGACATTTTCAGCTGGACGAGAGGAGGCTTCTTTCCACCATAAGACTACAGTCTGAGGGCTAAGATACTCTTGTATCCTCTGAAAGGATTATGATGGTCTAATCTTCTCAAGACAAATATGAAACTTCAACTGGAAATGCCCCAAACAAATGGTCCAGAACCCAGGAATTTTATGTCCAAGGGCAGAGCCCTTCTGTCCACAGCTGCCTTGTAAAGGAACACCCAGATACTGTGGTCTGTTGTGCAGAGCCCACTCCTCTCCTCGTGGGTTAGGCCTACTGCACAAATGTCTCATAGATTAAGTCCTCTGGGAACTGGAACATGGAATTTGTGGATCCTGTCCCAGCTTACATGCACGGCAGCCTTTCAGCTGCAGGGCCCTTCCACACTGGGGGTTTTGCTGCACAGGCAGAAGGACCACTTCCAGGCTCTGTGGGAACATTAAAATCACAAACTCAAATCTAGAAGCCCCTAAGGTCACACTTCAACTAAAGGGCGTTTTCAGGATGGCAACTTTATATTTAGGAGCCCGAACTCCACCTACAATATGATTTTTTAATTGGGTCCAGACCTTCAACACCTCTGCAAGCCCAGCCCTTAGCAATAAAAATCCAATTACCCAAGACTGGAAAATATTTTTACACTGCAGCACACGTACACTTACATAAAGCCCACACTCCACCCTTTTGACTCAGTGGCACCTAAAAAGGTGCTTCAAGTTACAGTGGGGCAGGTGATTTTCTAAACAAGCTAAATCTCGGGATGCTTGAATACTTGGCTGCACGCAGTCCTGCGTGCTGGCTGTCTCTCAGCTGCTTCCTCCTGGAAAAAGTGCTGCTGTATCAAAGCTCTAATCAGACTCCGTTGCCCTGGGCAGTCATGAGGTCAGCATCTACCTCCCAGCACAGGAGATCAATGCAGCCAGACTGCTGCATTTCCCTCTCATACCAAATGCTACTTTTGTTTTTTTATTATTTTTTTTTTTTTGCAACAGAAGGTGGAAGATGAAATGTAAGAGGTGGGAGAGAAATCGAAAATTGCTGATCTCTAATTTCAGTTTGATAATTTGCTTTGGCCTTTGGGGTGTTAAAATTATAACACTTCCAGACTGCATTAAAAAAGGCATCAACTCTTTGACTGACAACTTTCTCATTAACTTTTTTTCTTTTCAGAAAGCATTATATTTAGTTAATGTTTAAATGAAGTCAATTACTGCTCCTACCTTTAAGATCAAATGCTCTCTTACTCATTTAGAGAAGAAAGACACCATTTATATGTACTTTCTGTCCAGCTTTGGTAACCAATGACACAAACCAGCAAGGATGGATGTCATGCCTAATCACCCAAGATGATGTGATCAAAACATTTGGGGCTACCTCTTCTTCATACACCAAACCCCGTATTGCCAGCGTGTTTCTTTAGCGAAAGACCTCAGAAGTTGTACGGACTGATCCGTCACGTCTGTATCGCAAAGGTCCCTTTTTCATTCCAAGTGACACAGCCAGGCCGCACGACCACATCTCTCTCCGAAACAGTTTTCTTTGCTGCTGTAACAACTCACACCTACGAAGCCTGCAGCTAAGTAAGAGATTGCTGACACACGAGTGCCCTCCACACTTTTTGTCTGCTCTCAATACGTGACAGGGCTTTGTACCAGACACTTTCACTAGGGCTCCTGGAAAGATTTCCCTAGAGGTTATTTTTTCTTCTAAGAAAGGGATGGTTTAATTTCACTAAGCCACTTCACAAGACTGTAAATTCACTTCATTTTTCCACGGGAACTCGCCAAAACATTTTGCTCTGATAAACTCAAATTGCCTTGTCTGGCCTTTGATATCACAGCAAGCCAAGTACACAGCAAGAGTGAAATCCAAAGAAATCCAAATCTTTTTTTTTTTTTTTTAAATTATATCAAAACTGAAGGCTTTGACTACACTGAAATGAAATATCACAATACTATCAAAACTCAGTAGCTCAGGAATATGTTGACTTTTTTTTTTTTTAAAAAAAAAGCCTGAACGAACAAAATTCCAATTTTTCAATCCCAGTTCAGGCCACAACAAAATCCTGCTATCCCCCAGGGAGCTGCTTGGCTTATACTAAGGCACTCTGAGAAGACTCTGAGCTCCACCCGTCCAGGAAGGCATCAAATCACAATTCCTCAATCCCTGAATGAGGGCTCTAGCCATTAGGCATTCATGGGCTGAGTCCAAGAAGCAACCACAGTAATGCACTTTTCCAAGGCAGGACCTGAATGGAGGTACATTTTTTTGAAACCTGCTTTCAAGCAGCTCTCAGGCACATGGAGAATTTCTTCTCGCCTCATAAAAAAAAAAAAAATCATCGAACGGTTTAGGTTGGAAGGGACCTTACAGATCATCTAGTTCCACGCCCCTGCCCTGGGCAGGGACACCTTCCGAGAGGCCACGTTGCTCAAAGGGGTCCAACAAGGGGTTCACCCAGGATCTTGACGCCAGGGGTGTACAGGCCTGATCATGTCTCTAAGAGGGAATTATCCCAGATTAGAGTGAAGGCAATGGTGGTGTTTGCCCTTCCTGGTGACATGTGGCCTCACACTCAAATGTCCAGGCCCTCCCATCAGACCTTGACCACCTCCAAGGATGATTCTCCACTAAACACATGCCTTCTCTGAGATTAGTTCTCTCCTACTGGCACCAAAAAACCCCTAACGTCCTACCCTGAGAGCTCCGCAAGAGGATTCTCACCAGGGCAAAGAAAAAACTTGGTTTGCAGGGACCAGTCATTTCCCACACTCCCAAACTCCCTCCAAAGATGGGTTGAGGCCACCACCTCCAAGCAACTTGTGAAAGAGAGCTCCACGGCCGGCACCCCCCTTTACCCCCAGCCCTTGCAGTCAATGCCACAGGTGAAAGGATGGGGATCTGCAGCCGTATCAATTTGCAATCAGACTCTTCAGCACAGCCCCTCTCTGCGGCCCTTTGTTTTACTTTCCAGTAATGGTATCTGATTGGGAACAGGCAGGGCAGCACCTAGGATTAAGGGGGGCCCATATTAGCTGTCCCCTTCCCTGCTGTTTCAGTGGGGTTTGGAGCAGGTGTCGCGTACCGCATTCCTGCAGGGTCTTGCCTGGCCGCCAGCCAGTCTGAGGAGAGCTCGGAGCAGCTGCCCGGTCTGATGGGAGGGCCTGGACATTTGAGTGTGAGGCCACATGTCACCAGGAAGGGCAAACACCACCATTGCCTTCACTCTAATCTGGGATAATTCCCTCTTAGAAACATGATCAGGCCTGTACACCCCTGGCGTCAAGATCCTGGGTGAACCCAGGTGGGGAAGGCTACTTTTTTCCCCCTGTCTTTGTTAAATTATGATGGGGTGATGTATGTTTTCTTTTCTTCTTCTTAACAGCCAGGCTGGTAAGAAAACAGATGACAAAAGTCCATGAAACATTCCAGTCTGTTCTGTTTTCCCAGCACCTCAGAGGAAGAAGCTTGAAAGCATCTGAGCACCTGGTGTGGACACTTGTGTATGCAAGTGCCTTCTCCTGAGTAGAAACATGGACACGAGAGAAGAAGTGCCACATTTTAGCGCGTGTTTCTCTGTTCATTCACATGAGGATCATTTCTAGCCTTACCACCTCTATGGATACTACGGGGAGTTTTGCAGCTGATGAGAGGGGACAAGAGAAAACAACTAGACCTAAAGTCAAAATTGAACCTCCCTTGAAAGTGTTGGAAGCTGATAGAAAGCCATTTGGTCTACTAGATGTGAAATGTTTGTACGCACACGAACCTTTTTGAAAAGTAAGTTATCTAACTGCTGCAGTAGAGCCATGAGTTAACACTCAAGCAGCACAATGCTTTGAATAGGGCATGTGCAAAATACCTCCTTCAGTCTAACCACAAGTCAGGGACTGACGCAGGAATCAATAGCAGAGATCCCGGTGTGCTATAAAGAAGGTTAAATTAGATGACCACAGTGGTCTCTTCAGCTTCAAATTCTATTAGAGGATATGAAAGGGAGAACATGAGTAGCCATTACAGAGAGAAAGAGAGCCTTTACCCTACTTTTGCCTCTGCAAATACAAAGAACTTAGAAATAAAAATCAGCTAGTGCAACAGTACACCAACATTAAGCGCTAGCCATGCAAATATTGTTCCCTTTAGGACACAAACCAACTACAGTGGAAAAGCTACATAATTCCTCTAAGGTCAAAACCAAGTCTAGTGTCAAGATCTGTATCCATCAAGACTCTTAAACTGCTCTCCTGTGATGGGGTTGGGAAAAGAGTGCAGGTTAAGAAGTTAGGACAGGGAAAACCCAAGTCTTGTGTCCCATTTGTGAAATCCAGGACAAAATAGTATCACAAAGAAAGTTTTCAGGACACAGAGGCAGGGCCCTGTATTCCAGACATTACGTTAGTTTGGCAGACTCCACTCAACAGTTTTTACTCCTTAGTCTGCAGATGACTTCTGACCAGAGCAAGAACAGCTGCTTTCTTCTTTTTGAAAATAAGAAACACCACAAGGCCAGTGTTGTTTTTCATGTAAGAAATTTTTGTAGCTGTTAGCTACGACAGAGCTGGAGCGGAGTGCAATCATGGAGCTGAGTGCTGTCCCTGAAAATACCTCTGGTGAGACAGCAATGTTTTGAGAATGCTCAAGCAAGAAAACAAAAGGCAGGAGGCATTCCTTCTGCACCTCTAAACCAACCCCCAAACAGTGAAAATCTGCCATTGCAGAACCAAAGAAATGTTGGTTGGAAGGTTTCTAGTCCTACCTCCCTTCCCAACAGCAGAGCAGGTCAGCCATGGCCTCACGTATCCAAACTTAGGGGTCAAACAGAGTTAAATCTTCAAGGAGGGACAGTCCACTACTTCTTTAAGTACCAGTTAGTACCACTTCCAGCCTGCACTACCCAGTGATTTCCTGTCTCCCTCCCAAATATCCATTCTGACTCTTGGAAGCATAATTTTTTGGCGTTACCCCTTGTCACATCATGTCCCATTACCGAGCAAAGAGCTTGGCTCCGACATCCTTAATCCTGCCCTTGCAGTAGTTGCAGACTGATATTAGACTGCCCTTCAGTGGTCGCCAGCAGATCACTGGCAGATAAACATACCCTGGTGTTACATCCTGAGTGCCTGTTGTCCATTTATTCCCAATGCCTGCAAGACAATAAGCACCATCATTTCCCTCTGGCATGCAAGAACGGGCTTTCTTGTTGAGAGAATGATGGTAACGATCTCCACGTCACTACTGCAAGCAAGATATGGATGAGTTTGGGTCCTAATGTGCAAGAAGTCACTTGGTGCTTTATGAACCTCTGAAATTATCGCGCTGCTTTGGATGCTAGAAGCAGCCACCCCTGCTCTACGCCAAAGCTGGCCTGGGATCCCAGGAAACTGGACCCTGGGCCAGGGGCTACACCAGGCTGCCTCCCGCGCCAGCTCTGCTGGGCTGAAGCTTTTCATCTTCCTGAGTCAGGGGAGACGAGTCTCTGTAATACCTCTGCAATAGAAACCGCTATAACAACCCAGGGGCGTTGATCGTGTTTCCTCCTCCTTCAGATCACCTTCCTAGCGACCTCATCCAGCTATGCCTTCCTCCTTTCCACATGCCAATTTTCTCTCCCCCTTGCTCTCTTCCCGTATCATAATATATTCCTTTCCCTGCCCTCTGCATAGAGTCTTTCTTACATCAAGCAGCCTTGCTGCATTTATTACATTTTTGGGAAGCAAGAGAGGAGTGCTGGGCGGTGCGGCAGCCTCTAAGATGGCAGTAAAAAAAAATAAATAAACCAGGATACTATAAAGTTATCAACACCAACAAAGTGAAGAACTAAAAAACAGCAGCAATTTCCAGCCTCCTCCGATGGTGTTCATTATGTATTCACCGCACAGAAATTTTCACAAACTTTCTTTCAAATGGACCTGTTTAAATGTATAAAATGTGTAGCGGATTAGGTGATTCTTTAACCAGGCTCCCAATGGGACTTACTTAAGTGGAAACAGCTCTTTAGAGGAACATCCTGAAATTTGTTTTGACTTATCTCCTGAGCTGTCTAGAGATTTATATCGTCACTGTTAGATGTGGTCTCCTAACTGTGCCTGCAGCTTAAAATAGCATAGGAAATGGGTTTCTAAAAGGCTGTTAAATAACAGGAATGCTAGCAAAAAAAAAAAAAAAAATTTCTTTTCCTCTCCAAATGGGAGAAAATGTTATTGACCTGTTCAAACTCAAAAGAAATTTTCTCACAAGTTTAAAGAACTTGTTGTTTGAGCCGATTACATTACCCAAATTGTCTCCTGTGGGAGACCTGATCACTTATTGTCTTTTACGAGAGCTGTTCCTTTTCCAGTACATGCTCATGTCATCCCCTTTGAAACTGCAATAGAATAATTAAGACCATCCAAAAATGTTCTGTTTCCCAGAAAACTGGGCTTCTGGACAACAACAAGTATTTAGTAAGAAAATGCAAGGGCGTTTTTGAAGTACTTTCTTTAAAAAACGGAATGCTCCCAACTGAAAATAAGGCTCATTTTTCATCCTAAAGCCCAAAGATTTCTCTTTTGAAATGCTACTACACTGGTTCACAAAAAGAAACACTCGGGCATCTCCTATGTTGTGGGCTAATTCTGTGGTCATATGTCATGCCCTGAAACGCATTTTGGTGATGATGCTTCCCCCCCCCCAAAAGACTGTGATGAGACATGGAAGATGTAGTTCAAACTCTACCTGGTCTCTAAAGAAGAAAGAGGGTAGGAAGCAGCTGGAATGAACTTCCCATAGAAGTACCATGGGAGCCCAAAGTGTTAACAGGAGTAGTGGAGGTGATGGATTTTCTTACCAGACCTCATTACGGTTAATAACCAGAATAATTAGCAAGCACCGAGGAGGCAAGAGCCACCCATGTAGGTATAAGTCAGGTTCAGTCTAGGTCATTTCCCCATCTCTATCACTAGGTTGGATAATGCTTTTTCCTAACTTTTGTCTGCCTTGTCTTCTTAGACGCCTCCTTCAGGCTGCCTGTCGGGTGCAGGGACAGGGTGCACATCCCTAGGGTCTACTGCCATTGAGGTGCTCCCCATAGACATGAAATTGGTAGAAGAAGAGAGTAACACTGTGAATTCTGACACTATGAAATACCTCGATGACGAATGGCTTGTAGCAGACCAGCTACAAAGCTCTAAATTAACGGCAATCTGCCCCAGAGGCATGATGCCTCCTGGAGACACCCTGGCAAGCTGGAAGAGAGACACCAAGGCTAAACCTTACACCTCCACCCCCTTGGGCTGAGGTGCAGCCCCAGATGCCTTCTCCTTCCCTCCCCTCACACTGGTTGACTTGTACCGACTCTTAACGGCCTGGAGCCCCAGCTGTGCCCACAGCATCTCCTTCACAGCTCAGTGCTGTGGTACGGACACAGTCCTCGTGCTCAGGGGAAACACTGCTGCCTCCCGTGTTAGACCCCTGCGTGGCCTTTATGTTCAGCTTCCTGCACACAAACAATTCAGAGAAGACTTCGGCTCTCTCCTCGCACCACTGTGCACTGGGGCAGAACCCAGATGTGTACTCTTTCCGTCATATTAAGCAGCCGTGTGCTTTGGCGCCAAGGCAATAGCACAACGGACAGTCACTCATCTCATTCAGGACCCTAACAAATCCCACTGGTACCCAGAGTCCCACTGTCCACGTGTGCCAGCTCCCACACACCCCTTACAATAGCCCCCTCCTTCAGGCAGAGACCACATCTATCCGCGGGTGGGCACAGGGCCCTCCAAAAGCTGCCGGTGTCGGAGTGAAAGCTGCGGCAAGGATAAATCACAGGAAGGAGCTTCAAACCATCTCAGCAATTCAAAGCCTGTTCCCTGTTTTCAAACGGGGCCAATGCACATGAGATGATTTTCAACTGACACAGCTTTATTGTTCAAAAGTTGCATCCATGTTGACAAGTAATTTGGTGTTAATGGGGCAGACTGGAGCATCTGCACACCTGGCAATGACACTGGACCAGCTCCTTTACACGCATCAGGAGGGGATTGGTTTTGCACCAGGTTTAGTCTCGTCCCCCAGAATAAACATCCTGACCGCGCTCGTGGTTCAGAGATGTTGGAAAAATCTGTCTTTGATTTGGACCATTACGTCTCCGTCAGGGGATGGCGAGCATCTGGAGCACACCTGGAGCCAAACCAGGGATTCGCTTCAAAATTGCACTCCTCCTCTCAACCAAAATACTCATCTATTCACAGGCAAAAAATCCCTCGGCCTCTAATCCAAAGCAGTTGCTAAGGCGCCATTTACAGTCACCGGAGAAAGAAGACTTTCACAGGGTGACATTAAGAAAGCTTACTTTTTAAAAGGGTACTTCAATGCTTCAGTAAATCTGCCTGGAAGTTTTTTGAAGATTTGATTAGAAAATGCCAATTAATCTGTTTCATCAAAAAAACAACTCTTCCTGGGAAAGCATCTGTTTTGATGTTGGGTTTTTTGTTGTTTTGAGGTTTTTTTAATAAAAAAAAAAAAAGAGAGAGACAGAAGTTATAAGCAAAAGAAGAATCCAGTTCTCTCGTTTTAAATTACTTTGAAATTTAAGCTAATTGGAGTAGAATAAATCTTTTAAAAATAAGAAACATTCAAAACCAAAATGAAACATGACCTTTCTGGGGATTTGTGTCTTCAGAAGGAAAAGTGCACTTCCTGAGCTGTCATCTATACTGTGGGTAAAAAGAAAAAAAAAATAAAGGAGCTGTATTTTTTTTTTTTAACTATTCTTAGGAAAATAGTAACAATCCATGGACTCTATTTGATGGCTCTTTGGCATTCCCAAGCCCCTTTAGGCAGAATATTGGGCTCTGACTCCGTTATCTCAGACCTCCGCCCTCATCTTGTAACGCGGTGCCTCTGCAGAACCCGACTCCCAAAGTTCCCAGCAACATCCCGGCGCATCCCTGCCCGAGTTCAGATGTTCAAAACAAACAAACAGATAAATAAACCCTAAACGGCCCCACCTCCTGCCGCTGCCTCCCCCTTTCCCTCAGCCATCCCCACTCCCTCCGAGTGCTGCTCCACAGAGATAAGCCCCTGGCATTTTCCCTCCCAGGCTCCAATCAGCCATTATCATAAGAAAGTGCAAAGCATCTATCAGCCGCGCAGCCCAGTGATTTATGTTCAAAGTTAGGATTATCTATTCTGCTCAAATCCCTTCAAACAGGAAACTGGATAAAAGAGAAGCGCGCTCCGCAGATAAAATTGGAATATAGGTTCGTGCAACAGAATGACAGGCAGGTTTTTATCTCAGAATGGTTCCAACCACCTCATTTTGTCAGGAATCGTTGGTTATCCGCAGCCGGGGACTCGCGGCGTGACCTTAATGACATTCTTGCATCTTTTCCCCCCGCTGCACTGTGCACGGGGCAGGGTTTGCGGAGCTCCTTCCCAGGGAAGGGGCAATAACCCAGCACTAATGCGGGAGCTAAAGCATGAAACCAAACCTCCCAGGGCACGGTGCCAGGTAGGGCAGCTCCCTCCGGACCATCCCTGCTCCCCGGCTGCGCAGCAATAGGCACTTCTGCCCCTTATAACGACCAATTGGTCTCGTCACTACTCTGCCTCCGCCCTAATATCCACGGTTTTGCTCTATTCATTAAGAGGAGTGAAAAAAAAATAATCTGTTGAGGCAACACACAAATAAACATCAACGTGAGCTGGTCAATTTATCAAAAAGAAAAACAAGTTTCCAGTGGCGGCTCTTTTTGACTACATCTTTTCCAGCATACCAGGACGCAGGACTCAGTAATTTATTACCTCCCTCTGACGAATAACTTCTCTATCCTGTAACCATTACGCTTCATCTCTCTTTATTCTGCTTAATTAGACACTATTATTGCTGGCAGAGTAATGAGACTTTTGCAAGCAGGATCACAACGGGCTAAGGTAGAATGCTTTCTTAATACAGTAGAAACCTTTCTGACAAGACAGCCATTCATTACGACTGCAAAGCGAGGCACAAAGGCACTTTGTTGGGCTTTTAATTGATTGCTACTTTTTCTGCCTCGCTTGGACTACCTAGTTGTATTCACAGGCAACACGGGGTGGTTTAAGAAGGAGCAGAAAGAGAGAGAAGAGCAGATGACCACTCTGAATGGAAAGGGGGAATAGGAGGAGAACTCAGCCCACTGAAAGCATCCTTTGGGGTGAGTGCTGAGGTATGGGGGGGTTCCTGCTGCCTGCACAACACCATGGCTGCCGTACCACCGCCTGCTGAGACAGGAGCGGGCAGAAGAGATGCTGGGTTAATGCTGGGACGCTTGACCAGCTCTGACGGTTTTCTTGTCACGCGAGATTACATTTTTCCTTTCCCCAAACACTGAAGAACCATGATTCTCTCCAAAACATTTACACAATTTGAGTGCCTACAGAGGGTTTTTTGGATACTTTTGAGAATGTCCCAATTAACCACTCCCTGCCTTCTTTTCCCCTCTGGAAAACAGACCCAAGTACAGATAAATCCTTCTGACAATTGAGAGCCACTCAGACTCTCTGGGGATATAAAAGTATCATGGCCAAAATGGGTTCTGGCAGCTGATGTGCCTTTTCATGGAGGATTGGAGGCCCGTTAGGAGAGGGGATTGAGAAAACGCCAGACTGGTGGTAGGATGGTTTTCAGCAAATAAAGGAGACTAGCTGTTGTGATCCTGGACTGGACAGACGTAGGAGGACAATGTGAAAACTCTTTCAAACGAGGTGTTCAAGAAGACGGTAGAGTGATCATCAGACAGACACGAGGCCTGGCCCCATCCTGGAGCTGGGGGGTGGACCAGCCGGTCCCCTCTGGCCCCCCACATCCCTGCCTCCGTGGTCCCCTGCAGCACCGCCCCAGGGAGGAACGGTGGTGATGAAGAAGGGATGGTTTTGCAAGAGATGTCACCAGACCCGGTGAGGGACGTGCTGAGACTGCGACAGAGATGGAGGGCCTGAATCAGCAGGAAACTGGGCAGAAAAAGCCTGTTTGGCAAAGCCAGGACAGTATACAAGACAGAAGTCACTCTCACCAGCGGGTAAATTGGTGAACTGGCACCAACCCAAGCAGTGATCATGAGTACCGCTTTTCCCCCCCATCCTCCATTTATGCACCGAGCACGACATTGACAGTATGGAATATCCCATTGGCCATTCTGCCTATACTCCCTATCAGCTTCTATGGTAACCTGAAAAAATTCCTTAAAAATATAAGCAACACCTGGCAACAACTAAAACAATATGTATTATTGACATTCCTTTCCTACTAAATCTGAAAACACAGCGACTCCTAGAAAGAAAATCAACTCTACCCCAGCTGAAAGCAGGACAGAAGTCCACATCTGCTTCTGTTATTTTTAATAATATTTTAAATATAAATAATGTTAATGTTATTCTTTATCATTTGAGGTATTCGAGACGAGATTATGTTGAGTGAGGCTGTGAGACAGCCAGCTTTGGGTGAACTAAGCTGACAGGACAAGCTCAGGGCAACACGGTGTTATAAATTACGGTGCACTATTTTGCACTGGCGAAGAAGCAATTCTGAATCCAAAGCAGAGCTGTCTGCAGCTGGGACTGTTTCTCATTTACTGCAGGATGAGGAGCCCATCAGGATGAAAGAAAGGGCCATGAAGACCTTTCCTTACCTTTCCTCATTTACTCAGAGGCTTCATCTAAAGATTCACAAAGGGCAGGAGATTAATCGTACCAGCTGCCATCTCTGTTGTGTATAACCACAGAATTAGGACCTTTCAGCTCTTTCTCTCCGGTGTCTGACACAGCTTTGGGAGATTTATAGTCTCTCAGCCCTAGGCATCTTGAGGTTTTGTTCTCCCTGACCCCCTCTCACTGGTCTCCCCTTCATCTTGGATCCAATTCCTACATTAGATATCGTTTTGTCCATTTTAGCTGAGAGCTGCCCATTTTCCACCCCAAAACTCCCACAAGCTGTGCCCAGACAGTGCTCCCTTTGCTCCTGGCATCTCCATTAGGATGGTCCAGGTGGGTCCCCTTGGTCCCAGAGCAAGGTCTCCTGCCTTGGGTACATAGACAGGGGCCAATGCACAGACCCCAAAGCCAGTGAGCACCCTCTGCCCCACAGTTTAGACACACACTATGCGAGAGCAGCGTTGAATACACAACTCAACCCCCAGAGCTCCCTGAGCTCAACTGGCCACTCTTGAACTTCCAGAAATTAAAGGGGAGACGAGATGGCCCAGACCACTGGGTGGGTGAGGGCACGGCCATGGTGGCAGACAGGGTCTAAGCCACAGCAGTGCCCCTATGACTCTCCTGCGTTCCCTTGGGCCTCTGGAAAGACATGGTTGTCCCAAAGGTCTCTCCTATCCTAGGAAATTCCTGCTGAGCAGAGCCACGTTCTCTGCAGGGCTCCCCATCCCCACCTCTTCAGGGCTGGTCCTCCATCCCTTCTCCTCCCAAGCAGGTTGTGGACATGCCTGGAACCAGCTGCACAACCCAGACAGGCTCCTAGGGGAAGGATGCGACCATTTAGCACCAGTCCCTGCCCATCAGGGGGCTGACCTGCTCGCCACATGCCTGGGAATACACAAGGAGAGACCAAGAAATGGCTGCTGCTGGGTTGGCGGACATTGGTGCAGGTACAGCAGACCCTGGCCATCCTGGCTGCTACTAATCGTTGTTTCCCAAGGTTGAGACAGAGTCAAGTTTTCTTGCTCTCGGGTTAGACAAACAACCCGCAAGAAAAAGAAGGATGATTCTTAAGCTTTGGGGCAGGCTTTTTCCTGGTGCAAAGCACTCTTGATCCTGGGTGCTGCCACAGAGAGGAAAGCATCAGAGGAAGGAATCACCTCGCCCAATACGCAGCTTTATTCAGTTGTTAATCTGAGCTGCAGTGGCTCGTCTGGACCCAATCTGTGAGCCTCTCGGATAAACAGCCATTGCTCTGAAGCAGCCCTGAGAAGAACCAGAAGCTCGGATGCTGAGGTGCTGCACATTGCATCTTGTGAAGGCAGCGATGACCCTCTCAACCAAGTTTTGGTACCAGCCCTGGAGACACGGCCTGCGAGGCAGAGCTGCGCTCAACCCAGTGTGTTGAATGCAACCGTCCCCTCAAGCTGCAGCCGCTGCAATGGAGAAACACCCCTCTAAAGGGCAAAATGATCAAACGTCCAGCTCTCTGCTGCTGCTCCTGCTCCTTGCTCTGACATGCCACACCACAGCCATGCAAGAATACATCCCAGAGCAGGTCGGGCAGGAGCAGACCCCCAGTGCACATTCAGCTCCGAAGTTCATGCACGTTGGCACGGGGAAATGCAGGTATTTCTGCAATGTCTGTGCCTCCATGGGGGTTTCTTGTGAAGCTCACAGGTCTGCTACCACACCATGGTGCAGACGAAGGGTGAGCCTGTCTGCCATAGATGTCAGCTGTGAAGGCTTGCCGATGGCTGCAAGGAGAAGTGTTATATATTAAACCTTCACAAGGTGACAGTGACAGGACAAGGGGTAACAGGCACAAACTTGACCATGGGAAGTTCCACCTCAACATGAGGAGGAACCTCTTTCCCTTGAGGGTGGCAGAGCCCTGGCCCAGGCTGCCCAGGGAGGTGGGGGAGTCTCCGTCTCTGGAGACATCCCAAACCCGCCTGGAGGCGTTCCTGTGCCCCCTGCTCTGGGTGACCCTGCTCTGGCAGGGGGTGGGACGGGATGATCTCCAGAGGGCCCTGCCAACCCTGTGATTCTATGAGGGTAAATGAGGACTGTATTAAGAGCCTGACTTAAAACCATAAGAGACAGAGGAAAAAAAAAAATCAGGTGCAAAAAAATCATGACTCGCATTTCTCACCCTAAATCACGGTAAATCATGGGAGTGAAGACCAGAGTTGTAAGATGGGATTCCTGTAGTAAATTCGAATTTCCAGTTTACGCTATTTTTACATCTCCATCTAATCCATCTCCATCCAGCATAACATCTACCATAACTATCTCAGCAGCCCCTAATAGCTCCCCACTCTTCCAGCCATTACCGCTATCATGTATTATTTCATTTCTTTACCATTCATTAACACCTATTCAGCCCCCCTCTGGAGCAACACACCCTTGTTGAAACCAGTGGCATTACCTCGCTGCGAAGGGGAGCAGCCACTGCGTTTCTAGGGGGAGGATTCGGGCCAGGCTGGCCCTGCTCCGATGCAAACCCCCTCCTAACACACCTTATCAATGCCTTGGCTACAGTCATTTAGATTTTTTTATTGGGACATCACAGAAAGCAGAGGCAAAAGGGACGGTCCCAAATCAACCCAAACCACTCAACAAAGGTTGATCTGATCTCCTTAAAAAGCTCTGGCTGTGCAGACTCTTCTGTCCTGTGTCGTCGTCTCCCCCCCACTCCGGCAAGGTAGACCACTTATAGAAAAATAAAGTATAACATAGTTTTTCCACAGGGGTTTAAACTCCTTGTGACAAATTATGCCCCATCACCTCCTTCGTGGGTGCACATTGCTTCTTAGCAAAAACACCCCAGGGATCAGCAGGGCCAACTGAGGAGAGGGGGAATTCTCCCAGTATCCCAGCCCCCAGCTGCATCACCAGTCCCAACATCTCAAATATTTCCAAATCTGAGTTTGTCTCTGCACCAGGGTTTTACCTGCCCACCTGCCCATGGTGTGGAGCCCCGAGTCATCCAGAGCCCAGGTAGGTATGCAGAAGCAGGCCCCAAGGTTTGCTGACAGCTCCTTTCCAAATTATTACTGGATTCATGGCTTCTCTGTACTATTGAGGCACCACAAAACAGCCTTTAAAGAGGACAATGTTGTACTTCCCTGAAGCTGTCTTGCACTACAAGAGAGATGCAAACTGATCTAAGGCTGAAGCATCCAAAGGACTTTGATGACTGAAGTAGGACGCCAATCCCCAGCAGCTTGAAGAACTGCCCTTGGAAATCCACACTGAACAGTAATGAAAACTCTCCCATTTCTGACTGCTCTTCCAGCCTCTCCCAGGCTGGTTCTCTACTGGTTGTTCACCATCGGTGCAGACCACGGCAAGCTCAGAGACCCAAGCACGCAGCAGTGCTCAGCTCAGAGGTGGAGATGGCTCCGTGCTCCTCTGGGGAATGGTGCCACAGCTCAGGACCTTCAGATATGGATGAACAACCTAGTCTGGTCCTAGACCCAGGGTTTGGGCAAAATCAGCACAGTAATGTAGACCAGCCTTGCAATGAGCTCCCTCTGCTTGGTATGTGCATGCCCTGCTGGAGTCCAGGGTTTTAGCTGCTGGGTCTTGGTCCTGACAGCTTGCCTTGTGTCAAGGACAATGCATACAGGGAGGCTGAAGACCAAACCCTCCGGGCTCTTGTTCTTTCGCATGAAATAGGGCTTTCCAGCTACGTCAAAAGGCTGAATGAATTGTTTTTGCAAGGCGCTCTGGTGTCCTGGGATGCGAAGTGTTCCAGCGGGGCAAAGCATTGCTGCTAGCTGAAACACAGACTTCAAAGTCTTGCCCTGCTATGGGCTGAAGTGCTGATTTGAAAATATTTCCCAAACATGTTTCGCATCTGGAGAAACCCAGTATTCTAGAAATAAGTGGGAGAGCATTCCCATGCAAAGTCATATTTGCAAATGTGTTAGCAAAACAGGTAAGAGTCCTTTGGAGACACAAGATTGGAAAAATCTCCCTGATCTTAACTCTACAAAAGCCATCTTTAGTAATGGAAAGAAAGGAAACAAAACCCATTTCCTTTCTGGAACATCAAACAGGATTTCACTGTTGCACTACTCCCCACATTCCATCCTCATCAATCCAATAACTTTTCCTACAGTGCTTTTCTGCACCTCAGCTGTTTATTTGATTTTTTTTTTCTCCAGTAAAAAAAAATTATTTATAAATCCTTGAACCTTTATGTTCGCCCTCGTAGGGGCAGAACATATCCTTGGCGGCTTGGAGCCCAGAAGGCTTTTACATCTTCTTTGGTCAGAGTTTCTGAAACATTTTGACCACATTATAGCTCATCCACATCTTCCCCTTTATTGTACAGTCCCCAGTATATTTAGCAGCAGTTAATCATACATCTGAAATGAGAGATAAGCATTTTACATTTATTGCCACTCTCAGGTGCTGTATCGTTTTTATCCCTTTGGCTATTATCTGGCGCATTTGATCTTTCTGTTTAATGCCTGCTTCCCCCATTAACTTCTTAACTTCCGTAGGCTACTGTGCCTAACATAATAGGGAATAGCTTTGATAAAAGCACACATCAGTCAAATTCCCTTACTTCAAGCTTTCACTTGAAAGGGCCACAGCTAAGGTGTTTGCCATAATGTTTAGAGTACGCTCCCCGCCCCATCAATCTGTGTTTGCAATAAGTTTTTGAAAGCCAGCAACCGAGATCGCTTTCCTTAGCAGAAACTTTTCCACCAAGTTGCACACTACTTAGTGAAGAGAAGGCGGCCAGACCGTGGTTACAGCAGGAAACGGCGAGGCAAGCGTTCTGCTTTCTATTTCCAGCCCTGCCACACAATGCGCCGAACCAGACCTTTCAGATCTATATGACTCAATTTCCCCGTCCACAACTGATCGCTATCATATATCCCTGCAGAATTGTCAGGAGGCCGCAATAATTAATAGTTGGAGAATATTCTGAGATCCTTGAAAGAAAAAAAAAAAAAAAAAAATCTGTCTCCTTGTGGCTAATGCAATACGACTACACAGTTTCTTCCAAATGTGTTGGTATTTATTTAATTAGAAGGAATAAGACAGGGGGAAACCACTGGGGGATGTTCGCTGTTATTAAGAAATCCCATATGCTGAAACAGAAGCCACCAGGCGGGAGCCCACACGCCGTCCGTTTCTGAGTGTGCCCCCGAGAGCTGGGTGCTCCACGGACGGGGCAAACAGGGCTGCTGGGATGGGCGCAGAGGGTAGAAACAGCATCCCAAGAGCATCAGGAATGAGACCAATGGCTCAAAGGGCACAAGTCCCCCCAACCAACCTGTCCACTGGAAACCTCCGGTTACCCTGACTCCTGAGTTGGCAATCAGGTCATGTACAGAGGTGGGCGTGCTCATTAAAGACTTGGTAATGAAGAGGAGCCTTCTGGCTTTGGCAATGACTCACACTTCAAGGGCTAGCTGCCTCATTCGGTCCCCCTTGCCAGGTGTCACGCACCAACCCTGCATCCCTGCTCTCGGCCTGTTCCCTACTCACCCCTCCAGGACAGGGCATGTGGGGCCAAAATCACCTTCTTTCTGTAGCAGGAAACCAACACAAAATACATGAAGGGTCTCAGCCCCTTCCCAAGGAATGGGTGAGCCAGGGCTGAAATTCCCAACATCTGTCTTCCTGCACCATTCACCCACTGAGATTCCCAGTCATGGACCAGGTTTCTCCATCCTGAGTAAAATGAAGTTTCTCCAGCTCAGTTCGGAGCAGAAACTACCGGGCTCCCTGCCACAGGGAGAGATGAGACTGATCACTGAGGCCCCTGAACCCCCTTCGGCTGGACACTGCACCCACTGGGTGCTGTTAGAGGTGATCCAGATGCCAACTTCAGCCCAAATGCCCCTCTCGCCTCCACCTCCCCTGCTCAGACAGCCCATTAGCTGCACGCCTACTATTTCCCTGCATAGTGTTATTAATTTTGCTCTACAAAGGGGAAGCTAAGGCATAAAACACCTTTAGTAAATCAAGATGCCTCCTGTATAATAGGGAGAAGTTGAGTCTCCCACATCCCAATGGAATCACAATCCTGTTACTCCTCATATACCCGCTAATGTTTTCTGATGAGTTTGCTTTTGTTCCCTTCTCTCTTTTTTTCTTTCCTTCTCCTTTTTAAGACATTCCTTTAATATCTTCCTGGCTGCTTGAAGTTTATGGGGGCTTCTCAACGTTGTAAAAGCTTTGAGGAGTGCGCGTTGCCAGACAATGCAAGGAAATGCAAGATGTTTATCCAGTCTGGTCATGATATTCCACCTTGAAGAAAATACCATTCCCCCAGTAAAACCATGGCCAAGGCTCCTACTGCTGCCAGATGATATGGAGAAGAGGTGGTGTAAAGTTATTGATGTGTATTAAAGGGAGGAAAGTTTCAGATCAGTGCTGGGCAGGCTTCATCTGGAAGCAACAAAATAACACGATGGAGATAAATCTGTCCATCACGCAAGTCACCAACAGAATTTATTAAGACTTAACACTCCTGGGTTACACTCAAACCCTGTATCTATTTCACAAAGCAAAGAGGGTTGTTATTTTCTTTCTGACCTCCTGTAAACTGGACTAAGTAATATATTCTTGTGTCATATACGCTCGCCGTATCTAATCTGGGGACAGCTTCCCCCTTCCCCTGGTGATTCTGCATCAGTTCTGAGCTCACTGAACTTCATTTGGCGACAGGGGGCAGGCAGCACGAGCAACTTTTCTTGACAGCTAATTATTTTCCAGCATACCAATCTTTCAGGGGATAACATCACATGGAAACAGGCTTCTTTTTACCTTATTTGGGCACTTCTGCAGAGCAAAGAGATCAACAGAGATGGCGTTCCCCAGAGGGGAACGCATATACTCCTTTTTATTAAAACCCAGAGAAGTTGCTCCATTAAGAAGTGACTTAAGTCCATGACCTAGGCAGTTCTGCTCCTTTCTCTTCCCCCAGCGAAGCTGATGCCAAAATCCCCCTTTGGAGGATGGCACAAGAAGCCCTGAACCAGAAGCACGTGTGGCTGCTCAACTGACCCCTAGACTGCAAAGGGGATGACCAAGGTGTACTTGGCACATGTAGCATCCCAGGTTTCATGGGGAATTTCTCACTATCGGTAGGAAACTTTCATGGCCATGTCAATACCCACAGCTCCAGGAGAGACTTTGTCCGTGCTATATTGAACCACAGGCAGGGTCAAAGGTGGGCTTTTGTTGCAGGGTGGTTTGCAGCAAGTTACAGTGTGCGAACAAGGCAAACATCAAGGGAGGCGTGGGGAAACGTAATGGTTGCTCAAGGGGTGAGCACAGAAGCAAAGGCTCTGAGCAAAACTTCTCTTCAAAACTTCAGCCTGAAGGAAGACCACCCTACAGAGCAACGTGCTGGCGAGAAGAACCTGCTCGCATTCAGGAGTGTCATTAATGTAAAAAAAAGATAATCAGGCTAAGGATATTTCATTAAAAAAAAAAGTATTTTTCCATTTTCCAGTGTCATAACCTTTTGTGAAGGTGAGAAGAGTGATTTATTGACCCATTTTAGGTGACAGCAGTGCTCCGGGAAGCTCTGTAGCCCAGCCACGGCCAACCATTGAGTTCTCCCAGTGCCATGGCAGGCAAAAATCTCAAAGGGACACAAGCAGAGGACCACATGATAGAGATGACAGTGTGAAGACACAAGGGATGCTGCCTGGGAAGTGGATCAAAAAAATCCAGATGTAATGATTTGTGGAGCCTTGGTAAGCACAGAGGGCTTTCTGAAGATGCTGACTACAGGATGTGGGGGAGAGAGAGGGATTAAGATTGGCATCACGCCATCTCCTCGTAATTGCTATTTATAAAATTCTGCACCTGCAGGACGAGGTGATTGATTAACATGCTTCATAAATCTCAGGCAGCTGAACAGCTACGACGTGGTTACAATTTTCTTCATAAAGCCCTAGCCATGAAAAATAAAATGGGTTTCCAAGGGAACCCAGGAGTTTCCACAAACAGAGTTGATTTGGTTGAATTCTTTTTTTAATGAAAACTTTCAAAATGAAACAAAATGATAAATGTTCATTTTGAAAGGTGTCATTTTGGTTTCGTTCTCCAAATCTGGAAGGACTCTGGCTTTCCATTCCTTTCTTTCTCCTTTCCTTTTCTTCCTCTCTAAAGTTTTCTTCTCTTTCAAAGTTTGGAAAGAAACCCACAGAACTGTTTCCCCTATATTTTTCCCTCCTTAACTTCTCTCATTTTTGCCAGCGGAAAATAAAATTAAAAACAAACCAAGAAGAAAAAGGAAGAAGTCTAAACAAAACTTCAAATAAAAGTGAAACCTGTCTTCCCTGGGATATATAATTAAACTCATCTTCTTTTAAGTATTTCACATAAAATAAATGGCATTTCCCAAACAGACCTACTTTCCATGCTCGCTGCATTGTGTGACACTGGATCTCAAAGGGAATTGAGAGGATGTACGTGACTGTATCCACCTTAAAAAGGGAGATAATCAAGGTACAAATTATTGCCGAGTGGGGGATTCACCGGCATTCAGGTGAGAAGAGGTGCACGATAGAGATGGCTACTAAAGCCAGGGCTCCTGGTGGTAGACTGAGATATAAACACTTCCATTTCAGCCGATGCTGACAAGAGCTCAGTGATAAGGCAGGAACATGAAATAACAGATACCATCTCCAAGTCCACTCAGAGTTTGGGGCAACAGATTATGCCCAAAGGGAAAGCAAGCCCAAGGTAGTTTCCACACCACACTCTAGGCACCTTTCTCCAGCAGGACTTTTGGCTGTGCCCAAATACGCCTAGACGATTTTTATTTTTTAAACATGACAAACGTGTTTAAAAAATAGAAAAAAACCCCTCCCTTTTCCTCTCCTCTGTGAAAGTGCCTCCCCAAAGACAAATATTTTAGTTGCTCACAATGATGTTTAAGGGTCCCGAAAAGCTGTAGGATAATAATAAATACAGTTTATGGCTCGGTACTAGCTTAATCCTTGCAGAAAACTTTCACCAGTGCAAAACAGCTGCTCCTGCACAGCACCTAAGGTAACACATGGCACATCTGGAGAGCAGAGGACCAGACAGCCTGTGTCCCCATCCCCGTCCCCCAGCAATCGCCAGGAGCCACTTTCAGCGATGCCTCTCCCGCCCCCCACCACTTTGCCCGGTTTGTTGCGTATCTCTCGCCACAGAGACACCGTCACCATCATGCCCCTGCAGGAATATAGCAGAAAATACCCGCTGCCACGTGCCACCTAATATTTCAGAGCAGATGAATGAATGCAGCTTGGCAGAGAACTTCCTAGTTTGATCAAATTGGCCCCATCTGTCTGTCCCTTATGGAAATAACGAAGCCGCCAACGAAATACTCTGCCTGCACTCTATGATTTTCCCCTCTCTTTCCATTTTTATGGGTGCAATTGTGCAATCAATGCTATTTTTACGTTGCCGTACAAAGGCTTCATGCCCACATCAGAGCTTTTACACTTCATTCCCGGTGCCCACACTCTCCCGTAGCGCAGTAAGAAAGGGAGTTTTCAGGGCAGACAATTTCAAGCAGTAGGAGCCAAAAGGGCCAGTAAAAGGGCTAGGGGCCAGTTCACCCAGTATCCGGAAAGGCTGCACCAAGGAAGCAAAAAACTTGTATCCCAAGGAAGCATGTCCCAGGGCAGAGAAAGTCCCAGTGCCTGGGCATCACACAAGCCCAGGGAGAGAGGAAGAGCATGACGAACGCTCTGAAGGAAAAAAGAAAAAAAAACCCCAACAACCAACCAACATCATTTTCCCCTCTGCTTTTGGAGGACATCGATTTTATTCCCTGTTTAGAAGTACCTCTTGCTTTTTCCTTCTGCACATAAATTGGCTGAGAATTTTCAGCTGAAATGGGAACGTTATTCAGGCGTAACTTCTTTATTATTATTATTATTATTATTATTATTTGCGGATAACTTCATAGGCTTTGCGAGGACTGCGCATTTCAGGCAGGCAAAGTTCCTTCTTCCAGCATCTGAGGCTGCAACCTTTCCCTGACCTCTTGCTCTGAAGGTTAACACGAGGTTAACGCTGGAAAAGCAAATCAAAGCCAAAATGACACCAGTTACCTGTTCCGGTTTGTGTTGCTTTATGACTCCTGGGACCACATGCCTGACCGCCTGCCATCTCCCCGGGGGGCTATGAAGTAATAACGTCTCTTTATTTCCTGCGTGGGAGCACATTTCAACTCGTGCCTTTAAAAACAACCAAATAAATTTCTCTCTTTCAAGCTTTCATTGCGAACAGAGCAAACGAGAAGTGGAGATGATGATAACCTAATCGCTGGACTCTTTTAATAAGCGGAATTTCCTCTGAAGTAACTGGTTTGAATATCTGCCAAACAACAAAGCTCCCAACATTTCGAATACCCAGCCAGCGTATCATGAAAGCAAATATGATGAATCGCTCTGGATTTGGTTCTTGCCTGAAAGGAAAGCACCAGTTGGTCATTAAACAGAAGGGTCATGTTCTCATCTCATTTGCACTCGCGGAAATATGGCGCAACGCTACGGAGATGCTGAGCTTTGGCTTGGAAGAAGGGACACAAAGTTAAAACCAGGAGCAAGCTACTGAAAGAGGAAAATTTGGTGAAGTCAGAGTCTACTCTGCACTGGGAATATCTCCCTGTGGACGCTATTTCTGGAGAGGTTTAGGGGACTTGCCCAAGGTTACAGAGGGAGGCTGTGGACAGCAGGGTTTTACTCAGGACCTCCTGAATGCCAACGCAGTGCCTTTGGCAGCCAGACATCAGATTGAGTTACACCTCTAAATACCGACTCAAGTGCCCTGCTTTGTGCACATTTGATGATCTGACACATAATCCCAAAAGAGAAATAATAAGAACCATAGGAAGTCGATTTCTCCGCGCAGCTCCGGGCAGCCAGCCTCTTGATCCATTTGCTTTCATCTCAACCAGAGGAATTTTTCATCTCCCATTTTATGATCTCTTTTCACAATAGGTTGGGGCTGGGCAGCAGGGCTGCACGTTACCGTTATAACGAGAACAATCAGAGTAGAGCAGTTATTAATCACCCAGTCATATGATCCATTAAAACAAATTCTTATTAACCACAAGACATATGTTTTTCTCCTGAACTCCAGAGATAATGCCTGAAAGCAGATGGAAGAACTGTACTCACAAATTAAATTTGATGGGGCTTTTAAGAATAAATTAAGGCTGGCAGGCCTCTCCTCCTTTAATTAAGCTGCTCTGTAACTTTGAGTATGTACTTGCTTGCTACAGGTGCTGCTGAGGGGTCTATTTCCTACCTGGTTTTTGCTGCTGGTTGCTTCAAAGACCATGAGCTGAATCCTCAACTGCTGTAAAGCGACAGGACCAGGGCAGCCTCCGGTGAGCCACCGCAGCGGATCTGGACTATTTAACTTCCAGTTAAATATCTCAGTGTTTGATTGCAACTAATGCCTATAGAATCTATTCTGACATATTTGCTGGCTCAAAGTCTCACCGTATTTCTCCATGGAGCGCAATGGTACACTCTTGTCCCTGCTCAGGAGCATCTCCCTGTGCATGCCCCTGTGCCCACAGCTATACAACTTCAAGGAATAACAACCTGCCAGTGGGATTAGGGTTGTTCTCAGCCAATATCAACCTCAGCACAGGATACAATTCATTCCGGAAATACCTTGTGAGTATAGATATACCAGCATCCTGGGACTGAAGGGACCTGCCCTACCTCATCCTCACTATCACTGGGGAGCATCAGGACATCCAAAGTGACTTAAGACTTTGAAGAAAGCAGCTAAGCAGAAAGCCCTGTAGGCAAATCCAATTGTCATGGAAGTTGCCTCCCCAAAGCCCTGCAAACTCCAGGAGGTCTCTTTAAACAGCAGTAAAAAAGGGCTGGATTTCACCCATGTCACTCCAGCTCCTAAGGTTATGAAATCCCGTAAAACAGACTCAGTGATACAACTCATCAAATTCGAGCTATTTAAGCATTAGAAATGGGATTTATGTGCCTAAACAAGTACCTAGCTACATTTTAGATTTCCCAAAGTATCCCTCTCCTAGTGACCAGAAGGAAGGTGTGCATCTCTTTCTGTAAAGGCATGGATGTGCCAGAGCAATTACATCTCCCAGGTCATTACATACACCTTGGATATGATATCATGTCTAAAATGGTACTGGACATCTATGTGTAGATGTCTGAATCAGCCCTTGGGTGTCTAATCTCATGAATCATTTAGACACCTCCTGGTCAATGGAAAGAGTCAGGCACCTTCAGGGGCTGATTCATTCCTATAACTCGGACAAATTGTCCTCGGAGGGGCTCCTTCGGCAGCATTGACCACAGAAACCTAAACACCTGGCTCACTACTAGATGCCTAACTTTTGGTAGCTAAATTTAGATGAAATGAATTGCTTTGCCTGTGTATTATTCCCTAGATGAACACAGCAGGGGCCCAAACTAGCCCAAATGGTTTCCATAAAGATTCAAATCAATACTCTTAGATTGATTTTTTTTTTTTAAATTATATAGCATTTTCCCCATTTCTGCCAAGCACAACTCAGAAGGAAAGTGTATTTTCACACAGAAAGGCAAGGTAAAATATCTTTTAAGAGTGTAAATTCAGGAGGTAGATTCACTAACATGTTACAGGGGAAATTTAAAGTCAAGACAAGGAGAAGAAAATGCCTCAGGAACAGCGAGTGATATATCAAAGGATTTCTATGCTACTTTCATATCCTCTTTTTATCCACAAACTTCACTAATCACCACTATTTCCATTACCTAAGAGGCCTTTTCTGCCTTTAGAAAGTAGAACATGAATTGCCCAAGTATTTGGGAGGGCTATATATAGAACATACTAAACTTAGGGCAGGTTTAAACACAAGGAATCCACCCCTCCTTGAACCCTAGCAGAATACACATACGCAGAGTTAACACAGAGTAATGACATGTTTAATCGGGGAGTTATTTGAACACATTTGTTCAATATGCCTGGAATTATTGAAGGCGTGTACACAAGCGTTTCTCGAGGGTGCTAAAACATAGCTGGCAAGAGCAGTTATTGCAATGGGTATGTGTTTTCCCTTGCTCCCAGAAGCTCCTCAGGTATTCCGCCTACCCAGACAGTAGTCACACATTAAAAATTTGATTGACAGCTACTCCCCTCTGTTTCTCCGCTTATAAGAATAATCTTTATTATTTGGATATAGTCGTGTTTCTTCAGTGTGGTGGAACATTGGGAGGAGGGAGACTAACTCCCACTATGGCTTATTTCGCATTAACTCCCTGTACCCCACCTCGGGCCCCCAATGTAGAAGCATTTCTGAGGGCTGGGGGGCAGAGACGGTGTAAACCTCCCACAGATGACCAGAGGGACCTATGTCTCCAGCAGTCCGCACCAACCCCCCTGCCAAGGGTTTGTAGACATAAAGAGATAGGATATTTATTAGAAGTTCCTCAGCTTTCTAAAAACCCTCCTAACTTCTCTTTTAAGCCCTTCATGTGTATATAGTTTGTGACTGCCTGGAAGCAGGCGACTTTGTCTCAAAGAGTGCTCCACAAAATATTTCACCAACCCACTGTCCAGACAACCAGTAGCTGGCCTGAATGCAAGGCAGCACGTAAATACAGGGGAAAACCCACAGCAGCCCGGCAGGAATCTACCCAGGTGACAGGGAAACGCTCCATGAATTCCTCATCCCAGAAGGATGCCCTTGCAGCACCGAACCACCACATCGCTATAAATAAAGCACAAATGGCACCAAATAGATATTGACATTCTGAGCAGGGACTTAATTTATCACTGAAGCATCATTTTAATATAAAAACAGCAAGGCACTAATCACTCTCCAAGTACTTTATGCCTATTTAACAAGCAGCCTTCATGCCCTGCTTTATGGCAATTCCTTTATAATATTTTTTTGCCTTCTAATTTTGGAATAACAAGGCCTTTCCAAGCCAGTCCTAACCAAGTGCCAAAATAAAAAATAAAACCTGCCCAAGCACAGGGCAAGTAAATTATCACAAGACAGTAAAGATCAAGAGCAGTTTAATTATCTACTATTTATTATTTATTCAAAACAGAGAAGACAGCTTAGCACTTGGCAGACAGATTCCTCCCTCTTAAATATTACAATGTCAAGGCAAAGTATCTATTGCCTTGCTTACTACTGTAATGGATAACCGAGAATGTTTCTGATCTCCTAATGAGCCTGAATCTCCCCTAGAGTATATAGGAAATGGATAGTATCATTTAAACACAATCAACCATGCAACAGACCCCATGGGACCTCGGAAGTTATACTGTCTTATGTAGCTAGGTAAACTTCTGTTTCTATTTATTATGCTCAGCAGTTCCAACACTTCATCGGGAAGTTCTGCTGAGTTTTCACTGGGACCAGACTAGCAAAAGCACGGCTGTTTGCCATCCTTCTTACGTCACACTCCAGATCTCCAGGTCTGCTCTGGCTTACAGCGCAGGCTGGTTAGATGGAAACCATGGCAGGATCCAGGCTGTTGTATCCCAGGACAGGAGAATTTTGCAGTGGATACAGATGTAATTTCCCAGAGATAGGTCGCTAGCTCAAAGATTCACTGCACCTCCATGTCCTCTTCTTAAACCAGAATTTGTAAGGGGGGAAAGAATCACAGAGTGGCCGGGGTTGTCAGGGCCCTCTGGAGATCATCCCGTCCCACCCCCTGCCAGAGCAGGGTCACCCAGAGCAGGGGGCACAGGAACGCCTCCAGGCGGGTTTGGGATGTCTCCAGAGACGGAGACTCCCCCACCTCCCTGGGCAGCCTGGGCCAGGGCTCTGCCACCCTCCAGGGAAAGAAGTTCCTCCTTATGTTTTGGTGGAGCTTCCCATGGTCAAGTTTGTGCCTGTTCCCCCTTGTCCTGTCCCTGGGCACCACTGAGAAGAGCCTGGCCCCATCCTCCTGACACCCACCCTTTAAGGATTTATAAGCCTTGATAAGGTCCCCCCTCAGTTGTCTTTTTCCCAGACTAAAGAGACCCAAATCCCTCAGCCTTTCTCCATCAGAGAGCTGTTCCAGTCCCCTCATCATCTCGGTAGCCCTTAAGACCCACACAATTTTCACTCAGTTGTTAAGACACCAACAATTTTCAGACTCAGCTACTAGCAGGGCATGAAACAGAAACGAGGATTTCTGCAGCCGTGCCTGAGCACTGCTAGAGCATGTCAGACGCTATAAAAATCCAGCCTGTTCTATCAGCACCTCTTGGCCCATCGCAACCCCCGCTCAACAACTTTATCAGTGACCTCTGTGTCACTACAAACAGGCGCTTGTCATGTTGCTACAGGTCTGTACAACACAGAAATTTGTATCTCGGAGCTGACAGCATGATGTTTCTCCCGGTTTTTGAAATGTCAGCAGACAGCCAGACTTGCTGCTTGCAAAAAAAACCCCTGCATATGTGGTGGGGACCATGGGGGAAATATAGGAGAAATTGTCTTGTGATCAAAGCCAGGTGGAGAAACTGTGACTGCAGGAAGTATCTGTGCCTTGAGCTGCCGAACTGCTCCTTCTCCATCATGGGAAAGGCGCATAGCCAGCACAGACCATGGGCTCACAACCGGCCAACCGCCCAGATTCCCACAGGAGAGAAGGCAGCTGCCAGCTTGACAAAGAGACAAGCATGACGAGGGCAACATGTGCAAGACAGTTTTCAGGCTTCAGAAGAACCTCCAGCACTTGGGTTGTTGCTATTGGGGAAGGTATTGCGACAAAGTGGTATCTGCTCAAGGATGAGGTGCAAGTCCAAGGCTGAGCCTGTGGCTGCAGAGGCCACTGAGAAGTTTGGTTTTGGTTTAACACAGACCTGAGCTGGAGCCCAATGGTGTAAATCTCCAAAGAGCTCAGAGCTTTCTGAAGGGAATTAAAAAAACAGACTTGGGGACAAAGGGTGAGATAGTCTGGGGGAACAACCAGGGCACAACAAGGTCCCAAAGCGCTGGGTCCTCGTCAGGTGAGAGCAGCTCTTTAAGATGGGTACCAAAGGCAAGTCTGGACTGAAGGAGGCAAAGGCTCATGCCTCCACTGTGCAGCCCCCAAAATAGCCCCAGCCCTAAGCCATGAATTACCCAAAGCAGAAGGTTCTGCCCCTCAGCCCAGGAATGGTTTTGACCCACTGGAGAACACTGGGGTCTGAAATTCCCATCAGGAGGAGGTGAGGTGTTCAGCACTGCTGGGACAGGGACGCACATTAAGTTTGTAGCTTGAAAAACAGTAAGTTGGAGAAGATGACAGATACTGATGGGTTATGGATAAATTGCATAGGGGATCTCTATGCTCCATGCGCTGCAGCAATCCCTACACCTCTACCTCCCACAAACCTCTGTAGGAGTCAAGAAAATATGAAATTTATGCCATCTTTATGAGATGGGGTGACCTTGTCACACACACAGCTCTGAACAAGCAACGTAATGGCATCTATTAGATGCAGTCCAGATCCTCCGTAAACTTATCGCACGTTTGATATACCGTCCACAAGCAGAGGTCTGCAATGAAACGCAAAGCCAAGGTAAACTCGCCCAGGCGCGGGTCCTGCTGCCAAGCTAAAACCAAGGCCAGGCTCTCCAAAGGTCTGATTAATAACAGGCAAAGCACCAAGCCCGCCTGGTGCAAACTGTAATGCAAATCAAGGTTTCACACTCAAACTAAGCAGACCTTGGAGGTTTGACTTAAGTTTCCACAGCCAAAACCTCTCTATCAGGAATGCTTTGAGTGCTACCATGAGCTTCTGTGTCCCCGCGGCTGTGCCAGCAGGGATATCTGCTCCTGCCTCAGTTGCTGCTTGCTTTCCTTCATCCTCTCTCCCCTCCAGGCTCGCCTGCCCCCGGGGAGCCTTCCCGCAGCACGTTCACAGGCACACACTTCTGCTATAGGTCCAACAGAAAAAAAGCTACTATGGGAAGAGCAGCAGACAACTCCCGTTACATCAACTGAAGCGTTTCCACCGAGGGATCACACAGCCGCCGCTGCTGGGACACTCAAAGGCTGGAGGGGAAATGCCGAAAGCCACATCCTGTAATAACACCTACTTCTCACTCGCTGGCAGCACAAGCCTGTGTGACAGAATGGTCCGGGTTGGAAGGGATCTTTCAGATCGAGTCCAGCACCACAACTGCCCGGCTTTACCTCCAGGGATGGCGATTCCACCACTTCCCTGGGCAGCCTGTTCCAATGTTTGATAACACTTTAGTGAAGAAATTTTTCATAATTTTTTTCCCATTTAAGTGAAGAAATCCATCCTAAACCTCTCCTGGTGCAACCCGAGGACATTACCTCTTGTCCTGGTTTCCTTGTTTGTACCTGACAAACACCGAGCCTCATCCTCTCTGCTGTTCACTCAAATACAGCCTTCCATCCCAAGCGCCTGCTTTTCACACAGCAATCCCAGAATATAAAACCCGGCAGCCACTACACGGTTCATTTTCCCAGAAGAAGCTGCTCTACCCCCAGCTCAGAGAGAAGGTTCATTGGGTGAAATCCCAGCTTCCCCAGGCCTCAAGGATTTTTCCCCTTGCGCACACAGGAGCAGAAGGACACTTGCAGATTTTAAGGACAGAAAGGAGCGTTGTGATCCCATAGTTTGTCATCCCACATCCCCAAGTCCAAGAGCACTACTCAGTAATTACTGCACCAGCGTCATTCCCACCGCGCAAATGAACGGCACCAAGCTGCAAGCCAGGCTGATAAAAATGAGATTAGGAAATATTTTCCTTCTGATTTCACAGCAGAGGCAGGATCAGCCACTCCTGCAGGCAAAACCAGCCCCTGGGAGCACACGTTTCTCCCCGCTGCTGCGGGCACACATAAAGCAGAGGCATCGGTGGGTGGCAGAGCCTTGGCAATGCTGCACGAGGGGCCACTGCAACCAACGGGAGACAGAGAACTTTGCAACTCATCAAGTCTGCTCCTGAAGCATCTCTCGTTTGTACCAATTAGCCACATTGAGGCATTTAGGAGCATTAGAGATCTTCTTTTAATCCATCTTTTCATCTTCATCTATGGCTTCTTTTAAGTTTTCAGCTGGTGTGATCTTTACTGCCCCGTTCTTTGTACGGATTACAATAATTTGTCATTTGTGTGCAGACAGTTTCTTAACTACTCCTGTGTTAGAAATAACCTTTGAAGCAATATTGGTTCTTTTATCTCCAGGGTCCTGCAAAGCACGGAGCTATTGAATGGCAAGGCATTAAGGATGCAAAGAAACCCCCATAAGGCAACACATTAAATGGGAGCTCTCTTGCTATGGAAATGGAAAGACTGTACAGTACAATTGCTCAAATCCAGCCTGGGTTAGGAATAAAACCCTGCTTGAAAAAGGTTTGTGGCACCAAAGCTGTTTTATCGTCTGTAGCCTTAATTCTGGAGACTGGGAAAAGTACTGTAATAGTTTTACTTTATTGACTATTGAGGCATATTCACTTACTCTTTGGGATTTTCTTACCCTCAGCATAGTCATTTGCGGAGTCGTACGCTTCAAGGCCAGACAGGAGAAGAATTGGGATGATCTAGTTTTAGTTGCTGTATAACGGAGGAGAATGAGAGATAACACCATGAAGCCACATCAAATCTAGTGGCACTATGTAGTTACTCCAAAGAGTCTCAAAAGACCTGACGGGGGAAACTCTGGACTTGCGATTTTTATTTCTAGCTTTTCAAGACTTGAAGAAGTCCCGAGGGATTAGGTTGCAGTAACATAATTCCAACATTGAAAAAGAGCAAAATGAGCAACCTGTAGAACCACAGCACAATTAGCCCTGATGCCAGGGCAGAAGAATAGCACATTTAAGACTCCCGGGGAATTACAGGCTAGCACACAAAGAGTGCAAGTCACCGTAAACCCTGCTTTTGGTGGAGCTGTCAAATCAAGCTATCTTTTTTTGACAAGATTATAGGTTCGCTGGCTAAGCCAAGTCTGCTGAGAGCGTGCGCTTGGATTTCTCAAAGGCATTCAGTTTAGCACCATGTGATGGCTTTATTTAAAAATATGCATCTTCGGCAGTAAGTAGAGCACATGTTACATTACAAGCTGCCTGGCAGATTTTAAATGTAGATATTACAGGAAAATATTTAAGGTCAAGGGGACTTTATAACAAACAGCTTCCCCTGGGGCTGTGCTCTTAGGACCAAGTCATCCCCCCTTTTTGGGGAGGCAGACGTGGAAAATAAGAGTTATTCACAAGGAGAAATCTCTTCTTCCTCATTAGCACATCACTCATCAATGTATTAGTAACAGCTGCTTTTTCCATTGCAGACACAATTTTCCAAGGAGGGCTGGGGCACCTCCCAAGCAGCACCCAGTGCTGGCACACGCACAAGGCAGCCCTCGACCCCACGGATATCCCCAGCCACAGCACAGATAGTCTCCCATCCAGCTGGGATCCCACTCCCATTCACCCAGGAGAGTAAGTCAGTTAAACTGGTTATCAGTGGAGGTTTGAAACTCCCATCACCGAAATCCTGTAAGAACAGGTTACACAGAATTGTCTCAGGATGAGAACGGTGGAGCTGATCCCACGTGGATTAGGGGCTGGGCTAGATAACCTCTTGAAAGCCCTTTAAACTCCACTTTCTGCAGTTCCTTTGACATGCAAGTCATAGGTCCAGTTTTCAAGGAAATACCTCTTAATTTTTACACACGCATAGCAGGTAGAAGAGCAAAATAAGTTACTTATATAAATGCTACTCTGCAGCATTGAATGTCCTCATTTAGGGATACAATAGGACTGGCAGATATCAAGCACTGACACACATGTGGGCATCTGACTTTATCCACAGCTGGCAGAAGCCACTACAGTTTGAGCCCTCGCTAAGGGCACCTTGCCCAGGTCTCTCTTCGGTGCACCATAAATTTACCTCCTTAACCTGTCAGAGGTTTCCTGGATTACCTTAACCAGCTTTCTGCCTACAGCACAGCTCCGCAACTGTGAGCAGGGGACACCACCATCCCCCTCAGAACAGCCGATGGGCACGTTACAGCACAGTTACAGGTTACCTTACTTCGTACTTCAGTGCACGGCATGTTCTGCTGCCCCATCGCTGATCTCTGGAGTTCTCTCTTAGTTGACACACAGCACGAAAAGCACTCGGGGAGAGCAACAGGCTCATCTCAAGACCCAAATACCATCATTTACCAGTGGGGTTGAGAATGATGCACACATGCAGGCTCAGCTGGAGCTTCTCCCGTATTGATGGGACATGCCCTGACCCCACACTTCTTTTCTCAAGGGAAACAAAAAAAAACATCTCAGAGGTGCAGCCCCACTTGCCCCAGCTACCAAAAGCAACAGATATCGAGGGCAAGAGAAGCAGAGGAGAGCTGAAGACGTGTCTACTGCCACCATGATGCTCACTGAGGGTTAGTGCCAAGACTCAACAATATTGATAACACCATACACCCACTTCTTCCAAAACACCCCAGCACAGGATGAGGAAAAATCTGCCCTCTGGGGTGAGCCTGCTGGCTCTCCACTCTGTCAAACCCAGGGAAGATGGATGGCACTTAAAAGTCGCTGGTCAGAGAAGGAAGAGGGTCAGAGCACAAAGGCCATCTGTTGCCATCTGAGGACATCAGCAGAACAAAGAGGGAGCGAGCATCAGGGCCACACTGGAAACCCCTATGGAGCCGTAACCTTCATGCATCAAAGAGGGCAGAGCAGGGGCCATGGCAGCATCTGTCAGTCTCCAGGAGGTCCCTGAATATGTGCAAAACATCACAGCAAAGGGATTTTCCTCAAGTTGTGCTCTTGGAGTGTCGTGGTTTTGGCCAAATTGGCCAATGGCCGGCGACAGATGCTCCCCCTAAACTCTCGTATACAGAGAGGAGGAGGAGAGATAAAGATATTTATAAGTTTAGAAGAAACTAAACTACTTTAATGAATTATTAATAATAAAATAAAAAGGAAAATAATGAAATAGGTACAGTATATACAAAACTGTATTAAGCCCACAGGACAATGTCACTGTCAGGAGGTGGGGAAGTCCCAGGCTGGCCTTAGCGATGGGTGGGAACTGGGTTCCACAGATGGAGTCAGGAACACACGGATGGGGATCAAAGGCAGATGAACAGGCAGGGTCCTCCTCAGACATCAGCCATTGAAGGAAGAGTCTCGACCCTTTGATCCCTCAGCTTTCGTACTGAGCATGGGGTGGATGGGACAGAACACCCTGTTGGACAGTTTTGGGTCACCCGTCCTGTCCGCTCCTCCCAAAGGTGGGACCCCTCTGTGCTTTTCCACTTCCGACCCTCCAACGGGACAAATACCGAAATGAGTCGACCTTGGTTGTTGCAGCAATAAGTACAAGCAAGAGCCTCTCCGCACACCATTCCTTGGCACAAACTGTCTTATCACTCCGAACAAACCGTTTCAGACATAACACGCTGTTAATTTCAGAGAGTTAGAAGAGGCCTAGCTAAGAAATAAAATCCCTGAACAGAAAGCTGGTTCTGTTTTACCACAAACCAGGACATGGAGCTGTGCTATCTACCAGTACTTCGGGATGCGCGCGCGAGTGCGGCGTATTGCCAAAAGCCTCCCGTCGCAGGCTCAGAGGAGCGATCGCTAAGCCTTGCTGGCTGCTTCGGCTTTTGGGGCAGCCCACATGAATCACACAACTCCAATCCTGGGCAAGGCGAAAGAGATTTTGCGGTATAAATACAGACAGCCATAGTCATCCCGGGCTTCAGCAGCATTATATATAACCAAGGAGGAATGCGGGCAGCCCTGTCCATGCATGCCTGAGGAATTATTTTAAACATGTTCAGGGGATTTAGAGCCAGCGTTTATGAAATAGTTGAGGCATGCGGTAAGAAGCGTAACAATTAAAATATTGATGAATAACAGGTTAGGTCCGTGATTTTTGCTGGAGGCTCGCCAGCACCAGGCCAGTAAAGGTGCAGATCGGTCACCCCGGCCCAACCTGCAGCAGGGAGAGTTGTGAGCAAGCGGCGGATGCCCCGAGGCCCCGGCTGTTACCAAAGACAGGCCTCTGCTTTGTTTCTAAAATGATTGTTTCTTACTGACCTTCTTACTGTGTGAGAAAATAGCTAATTACTGACCTTCTTACTGTGTACAAAAAACCAGTCACTGAGCTGATGCTACAGATAGTAGTAATGAGGAGATAACCAGAAGTGGTTAATCACTTCAAGGCATCTCTATACATCAAGCATGTGCTCATATACCAATTAGGACAGAGTTATGGCTGCTTCAAAGAACATTCTCATTATCTACAAGAAGTTGGCAAACTCACAGCAAACTTTTACTGTCCTGAGATGACTCAATGCCTTACAAGGAGAATGTGAGGAAGGGCCTCCTGACCCAAACCACCACCGAGACACTCAACGCTTGCCCAGAAGTGTCTTGCAGACGCAGCAAAATTGGATACCCACAGGCAAAAAGGCTATTGGGTCACCCTAATGAATATGTAAGCCTGGGGGGAGTTAGGTAGTAGGTAGGTGGAATAATGAGACTATTTTGCATATAAATAATGGGTGACTATCCCAGGTAAAGTGTGTGAGATTTGTGGGGTTTCCCCCTAGCACCCAACGTCAAATAAAGCGATATCTCTGCTCTAAACTACTTTCGGTTTCAAGGGCTTTTATTTCAGGTAACACGAGGACGGGCCCTTGTGCCTCCCCGTGCTCAGCCTCACCCCTGCAGTCATTCTCCCGCCACCTGCACCGACACTGGGGGAGTTCACCAGCAAGATCCTTCTTCCAGAAACAGCTACAGCCCAGATGTCATCGGGCTCCTCCAGCGTGGACAATCCCCAGAGGCACTTCACCAGCAGAATCAGCAGGAAGCTAACAATTTCCATCAGGACTTCCCCTACCGACTTCAAACCAGCAGGAGGAGAGCAACACACTGCTGGTATCCCTTTGCCCTCTCCCCATTGTCCTCTGGGCTCCATCTCACCGCCCTCCATCCATGAACGACCCCCAATTTCCAGCAGATCTACCAGCAATGCCTGTGCAGTCTTCAGGACAATTAATCAGCCAATTTATCACCACTCCGCCCAGCCATAACACAGCCAGCCCGCTGCGTGAGGACAGGGCCGTCCTGTTCCTCCTTCCGAGACCACAAGGAAAGACACATCCTAGAAAGCGACCCACAGGACAGGAGGAAGGAGAAATCTGCTCACCTCTGCAGGAGCATCCGCCAGCCTGGGACCACGCGCCTGAGCCTGGAGTCTCTCCAGAAGAGTCTGCTGCTGCCATCCACGATCTTTCACTTCCAAGGCTGGATAAGCGTTGCCAGCACATAAATTCCTGATGAAATAAAGTGTTTCTAATCAATAACCAGTTTGGGAGACACTTGGGTTTTCCCCAGGATGAAGCCCTGCTGCAAACATGGGGGGGGGGGAGGTTTCCTTGGCAGCTCACGGTTCTGTTTGTCAGTACAAC
>VXBO01010740.1:0-32408 GCA_013400135.1 Rhinoptilus africanus | reverse complement strand
GGGGGCGGGGAGGGAGGCAAAGCCTCTCCTCTTTCATCTTTTAATGAGAAAATGGAGGATTGTTTTCCTTCTGAATTGCCGGGGCTAATTGAAGCTCGGGGCTCCGGTTGGGATGCGGGGCCGGTGGGTATCGGTTCCCAGGGCCTGCGGGGAGCGCCCGGCGCAGCAGTGGGTAAAGGGCTCTGCCAAAACATCCTGTTGCAATTAGCAAACGCATATATTCGGATGATGTGCTTTATGAGGGAAGCTAATTATGAAAATTATCGGAGGTGGGATGCGGCACCCCTCCCCACGCGAAAGGGGAGAGCTCCTTCAGCCTTTGAAGGACAAAAGGGATCTGGCGGTGTGCTTGTATGGAATAACGGTAATGGATTCAGCAGAAAACGTCACTTGAATCCAGACCAGGAAAACCAGGAATACAAAGTCTCTTTCTAACTGAGGCCTTTTCATTCCTTCCCATCCCTTCCCCCCAACCTTTTTTTTTAAAAAAAACCCAACAAAACAAAACAACCAAAAACTGGAGATTCTATCAAACTGGCAACGCCCAAAATAGCAGTAAATCAGGAAACCCTACAATGTCCCCTGTCGGCCTCTCCTACAGCAGGGTATAATACTCAGCCATCAAAATGTGCTCCATGGTGAAACATCCGCTAAATTAATCCAGCAGCAAGGGAATTTTCTTTTGCTCTTTTGCGTTAATCAAAAAGGAGAAGACAAAGTGGGAACATTATCTTGCTAGAAATGAAAACAATCCTTGCAAAATTTCCCCCTTTCAGTGTGAATTAGAGCAGAAGCAAACACACCACAGGGCTCCAGCAGATCTTTCAGGATTAATTATTATATTCACTGGCAGTTTGGCATTTTCTTGTAGAATTAAATTTTTCAAAACCCTCTTGTGTGCGCACACAAGCCTGTTGCCACTTTGCAGTGTCCCTACGTGGCTGGAGGACGAGACCTCCCGTGGCTTCAGGGTATTTCTCTTTCAAGGGCACACAAAAAACCCTCAAGTGGCCTCAGAGCAAAAGGGATGAACTTCCCAAATACCACCACTCTCAACCAACGGCATCTCCATGTGATTGAACAGCTGGAGCCAAGGCAGAACCCGAGCCCCACGGAGTCACACTCCCCACGGAAGGGGCTGGGGATGCTCTGCCAAGGACCACGGTGGCAACCTCGGATCTGCCCTTGACCCCAAACTCAACCTCCGTGGCAAGGACCAGGCTCCCTCCAAAGCCAAGATGAAATGATGCCGAGCACAAGCATCCCCTTCGCTCCAGCACACCAGTGGATGGGTTTCATCATGGCTTTGGACAAGCGTGAATTATTGCATGGTGCAAGAGACGGGTGAAAAAACCTCATATGCACAAAAATATCCGCATAGAGCAGACATAGTTTGAAGCATGAAGGTTCCCAAATAGAAAGAAAGAGGGATAGAAACAGCAATGCTTGGTAAAGTTCCCTCACTCTCTCTCCAAAAGGAACAAGCTTGAAGCGAGTCATCTGGACTTCACGAGGTGTCAGAGGGCCCGTGTCGGCACACCATCATCTCCAGTTTGCTCTGTGCGTTTAGTGACAGGCCCTCAGGCAACCAGTCTGTGTGAGAAATTGTACCTATTAACAGAGCTGTGGGGACAGGGGCTCTCCTGGAGTGACAGAAAATATCAGGTCTGGCCCAAGTATACGCCGTCACCCTCTCCACAGCCCTATGCATCCTGCAGACGCTTGCACACACCCCCTTTGCATTATATAGGTGAGGATGTATGGATAATTATATCTGTGCCTATGCGATGCACTCGGCATATGCCTCAAAAGAGAGGAAAGCGCTGACACCCTTTTCATTTTAGAGGGGGCATTGAAGATACTGTGTGTTATGGATTGTGTAAGCTATTAGATTTATTTAATGAATTGAGATCCTGACGTGTTATTTACAGGATGGCTTCGGAGATAGAGTTGTAACTCATGGCCTGCCATGGGAAATTCTCTGCACCGAGGCCTTGAGGAGAAAGAATTCATTTTTTTATGGTGTCTGTTGGGGAGGGAAATTAATGCTAAGAAGGCAGTGATAATTTGCTGCTGTATGGGACTGAATTATCACCCTGTCAGCACTGAGATGAAAACCCTGAGCCGTGAACAAATATACCTTTGCACCTGAAGCTGGCTGGACCGGCTACTGTGAGCTCACATCACTTTGCGTGGGCTCTGTTGTTACAGTAATTAATTCTGAAGGCTCCTGGATTTCACCTTGTCCTTTCCTTTGCTGGCCATGCCTTGATTTGGCACTGTGGTATTCCATGCTCCTTCTCCAAGCTCATAAATCACACGCAAATCCTTCCCGAAAATAAAAAGGGGATCTGTTCGCCTCTCGCTGCACATGCACAACTTCCCGGAGAGTTAATGCGAGTTTGGCACGTGCGTGGGAGAGGTGGCTCAACCCCATGGACCAAAAGTCATTGACACAGAAAAATAATTGCAAGAGAAACAGCTGTCCAAAAAGCGAGAGTACTGTGATTTTAGCTCAAATATGTTATGTCATATTATAAAATGGTTTTATTTAGCATTGTCTGTCCAGCATTTACTGGAAGGTGGAGTCCTTACCGGTGGTCTACCTTTCCTTGGTCCATTTCTTAGTGTCCCTTTCTGAATTTTCATGCATTCTGCATGCGGAAAGGTATGGATTTTTCTCTAATTGCTCCCAGATGTTGAAGAAAGGTTTTTTGTCCCGTAACCACACTAAGGTCGAAGGGATGTGGAATGAGGGATGGAGTAGTACCAGACTGCCATTGGCGAGGAGGTGCTTGTGGGCCTCAGTCTTCCTCAGGCTGAGCAGTCACTACTGATGGGCTTGAGAACCACCTGTGGGCTTCTGGACTTCTACTCTGGATGCCCAACGTGAAAAGGCAAGTGGATTTATCTTAGGGGTAAAGGACATCCCTCTTTCCTCCAAAACACATGTGGCTCCTGGGCAAGAGCTTCTTCAGCACAGGCTCTAGGCTGCCTCCGACCTGGAGGACAGATGCAGATGGGGACAAATGGAATTAAATTTGTACTAGGAGGCCGAGCTGGTGGTTAATCTACCAAAGATTCAGAACACAGATAAAGCACCCGTGTACATGCTCTCAGCCCCCTCCCAATTATGTACAATTACAGAGCTACAAAGAAAAGCAATCAATTTTATTCTTCTGTCAAGCAGCGCTGTATAATTGAACAATAACACGCTCCCAGGTGGCACAAGGACCACACTGGATGAGGACAAGGCACCCCTACCTCGCATTTACCACTTTCTATGCCCAAGTATAACCCCAGTGGCTCAGCCACCTGCCAGCACGTGGGATTTTCCAGTTGTCAGTACTGGCCTGACGTTGCTCCCGCGGCAGGTAAATGGTCAGGTCAGTGGTATGTACTTTGGCCAATCGCACCTTCGGCAGCAAGGAGACATTCCACTCGAGCAGGCAGAGAATACAGCCCAGGGCTGTCGCTCTGCTTGTTTTTCAGAGCAGGAGGAGCTGGGATGTCTCCCTGTCACTTCGTCATTCTGCAAAGCCAAGAGCTCCCGCAGAGCAAACCAGAGCTCATCAGACACTTTCTGATGACCTGAATTGCACCTTTTTCCCCCCGGACCCAAAATGCTCATTCATCAAAAGTGCAAATTTCACTAAACTGGGCCAGTTGCAACAAGCCAGTCAACATTTGAGAAACGGAATGTTTTGAAATTTTCAACTTGCAAGGTCCTTCACTCAACACGGCCTAATCTCAGACATCTCAGGCATTTCTCCAGCAAAGGGCTATGAAAAAAATAGGCTTAAAAAGCTTATTTTGATGAGTTATTTTTCACGATTCAGGATCTGAACTGTACGTGCCCATTTGGAATTGGAGTCTTTTTCAACCTCCTGGAAATTCTTGTGTGTGAGGGGAAAAACACCATCTCCCACCCGACCCTAACAGCGACAATGGGGGGGTGGCTCCAAATGACCATGGAATTGACGGAATGGCTACCCACTGCTTGGGCATCGGAGAACAATTGCACTTCATTCATCAATATTTGCAAAAAGCTCTGGTGTCCCTGGATTCCTGCAGCTCTAGATGGGTCATGGGTAATTATTTGTATGAAAAGAACCAGTGGGACAATGTTGTTCAGCCCCGAAGTCATTGAAAGATATTAGTGAGTCTGGCTTCCAGGGTGGTGGAAAGGGGGTGTGAAAACCGATTATCCAGCTTGGATTCTCCCTTGACTAATTTCCATCGTTCCCATTTAGCTTTTATTTGTTCTCTAGGAAGCCTGATTATAAATCAGGACACCAGGCCGCCTTCAAACACATTTTCAGTCAGCCTGCCTGCACCAATAGGACAAAACTCAGTAATTTATCTGTGTGGCTGGTGACTATGATATCATTTGTGATGTACAATCCTTTTCTCCATACTGTACTTGTGAAAGGGCCTTGCTCTAGAAGGATTACTGTACGGAACAGGCATTTCATAGCAAAACCCCCGTCTACATGAGCAGGCATTGCCCAGAACGCAGGAAACAACCCCTTATATCAGCCATAATCCACCCTCTGCCCTATCCTTATGGATAACCAAACAGCCACAGAAAACAAGCGTATGTTAAAAGCTAAAAAAATTTTAAAAATAATAAATTAACAGCACAAGATTACATCACCCCTTTCTGCAATTTTTAGTCTCACTGAATAATTACTGCACTGACTGAATGCAGTGCAGAAAGGCAGATGGAGCTATTCAGGGAGGCATTTAATTTAACATCCTTAGCCTTTATGCAGTCACTGGTAAATTTTCTAAGAGTTTCAACAGGGATAGTATTTATTGTTATCCTTATTTCACCGCAATACAAATACATTGCTTTCATGGCTGCAAGGCTGAAGGAAAACCCAGCTGGGTCTCAGAGACACAAGCTGGATAAAACCGTGCCACCGCTCCCACTGCCACTTTTCTGCCCATCATTTATTCCAGCAATCAGACCTTGCTTCACCCCAGGACCAAAGTATTCTTATGTACCCCAGCAGAAACTCAAGGAAAAAAATGGAAAAAGCAGTTGCTGCTCCATAAGAAGGTCAAGATCTGACTGCCCTCCAGCTACACTTCCCATTCATCATCTCTCCTTGCCCAGTACAACACTCACATTCTCTATCTGATCACCTTTCATGCTGTAAAAAATAAAGCAGCATCCAGAAGAACAAGGGAATGGTGATTGGAGGGGGTGATCCGGACAGCAAATACCGCATCCATCCATCACGAAGACAAGAATAACTCCGGCGCTTCATGTCACAGGGGCCGCAGGCAGGAGGCTGCTGGTTGTTGTGGGGTTGCTCTGGCTGGCTGCACAGCGCTGGCACCCAAAAACCACCCGAGCACACAGCAATCCGCCCTTTCAGGTGTCTGTAAGGACCCGATCTTCTGGACGAAATCTGAGCCAGGGCTTCCATATGCTTTCTGTGGACTGCCTGAACACTGATGTGTCTGTAATGGAGCAACACAATTATAGAATCCTAGGATGTGTTGGGTTGGAAGGGACATTTAAAGGTGATCCAGTCTGTCCTCCCTGCAACAAGCAGGGACATCTTCAACTCGAGGAGGTTGCTCAGAGCCTCATCCAGCCTGGCCTTGGATGTCTCCAGGGATGGGGCCTCCAGCCCCTCTCTGGGCAACCTGGGCCAGTGTCTCACCCCCCTCAGGGGAAAGAACTTCTTCCTGATGTCTCCTCTAAACCCACCCTGCTCTAGTTTAAACCATTGCCCCCCGTTCTGTCGCTACAGGCCCTTGCAAACAGCCCCTGCCCAGCTTTCTTGGAGCCCCTTCCAGTCCCTGGAGGTCTCCCCGGAACCTTCTTTTTTCCAGGCTGAAACTTAGGTTCTCTGTTTCACTGAAGCGACTGAAAGCATCTGCACTACCGACCTGTCACAACATTCTGCAGAGCTAATACTCATCAAGGCCAGGTCAGACTGGGCTTTAGGCAACCTGATCTAGCGGAAGGTGTCCCTGCCCAGGGCAGGGGGTTGGAAGTGGATGATCGTTAAGCCCCTTCCAACCCAAACCATTCTATGATTCTACAGATCTGCTTTTCACGCATCATCAGGGTGGAGAAACTGAGGCACAGCTACATGACAGGCTTCCAAAGCACCTCACTACATACAACCCAGGTGATCCCTCTCCAACCCACAAGGGCCCAGCACTTCTTCAAATTTCTAGGCAAATCCTTTCTCCAAGGCTCAGGGCTGCCCTTCAAATGCAGAGCTTGCTCTGTGTGAGTGTAACTGTTCCTGTTGAGTGGGAGATAGACTGAAAAGTGGTCTGGGTTCAGGGTAACAACAGCCCTGAGCACTGCTGTAACAGAATAATTCATCTCGGAGACATTTTTCCCTGTCAGAGTAAATGTAATTATGTATGTGATACAAAGGAACAGCTCCCCAAGTAGAGAAAACAGTTAAACCTGACTTGTGTCCCCAAGGACGAGTTTCCCATGAAGCTTCTGGTGCCTAATAAAGACTAAACCTCTGCTGTTTTTCTTCTAGTGGGGCCGTTGCTAGTGGCTCTCTTCTGTCGACCTGCTGATTCTCACACAACAGAAAAATCCCCCATCTTTGGGTGTCCCACCTCTCTGACATACATTACAAGGCAGATTACCATTGCCAATCACTTTTTAAAACCCTGAGGAAAAGCACTGCTTTCTGTTTGAAATCCCTGCGTTGCTTCCATGCTCCCCTCCAACGCCCTGTCCCCCCCTAAAAAGAAAGAAAAAACAACAAAAAAGCATATGAAGGGTAGTGTAGTAGATCAGTCTGCCTGCATCGAAGATACAGGGCATACAGAAGACTTGCATTTTACTGTCTTGTTCAATCTGAGACCCAGGATTTGGCTAGGACACAGAAAAACTTGCTGGAAACCAAGCAGAAAGGATTTCTCTCCAACAGGGCAGACTCTAGATCAGGGCTGTCCAACTCCTTGGGCAAGGATCCCATTAGATTTTCAGCAAAGAAGCAAAACATCAATCAGCACAAGAGAAAATTTGCAGCCATGTCCAGCTACAGCTAACGATACTGATTGAATATATGGGCATTGAATGCCCTAATTGGCAGCACTTCCCACGCTCGCACAACGTTCCCTCTCATTCCTTCCCATGTTTTTTTCTATTCCCATCCCCTGCAGGGCAGGGCAGAGCGTGGAGAAATCACTTCTGTGAGCCTGGAGCGGAGGGTTCAGGGAAGAGAATTATAGGAGATGCCTGTTCCTAATGGGCCATCACCAGAGACAGGTAAGGGAAACCACCTCCAGCCTGGCATGGCAGAACCAGAGGTACCAAAAAAATCACTGTGATGGGTACAAGCTCCTTTTGCAGCTTCTCCCATTCCCAGCTATTCCATATAGGTACTGGAGGAAAAAAGCATCCCCTATGTTGGACTCCTGGTTCAACTTGCACGAGCACCGCAGGAGCTGATATACCACAGAGTCCTACCTCAACAGAGAAGAAAGTTGAGACCGGACAACCTCTAATAGAGCAGGTTTCCTAAAACTTCCAGCAAAGAAAAAGAACTCCTAGAAAGCTGATGGACATTTAAACAACAGAAAGCCCTCAGTGACTCCTTCTCATGTGTCACTAATTTCTGAAGACCAATGCCCAGAGCTTCAGCCCTGGATGTTGTAAGGTTATTGCTGGGCCTGGCACCCCCTGACCCAGTGCAGGGCTCATCCTGCACCGCACCAGGGGGGCCCGTGGGGGTGGTGGTGGTTGTGGTCCATGCAGTTGACCGCAAGATCAAAGCCCGAGTGAGAAAGCACTGTGGTATGAGGGCTGTCTAGCCGGCTGATGCTAACCACATGTGTAAATCCCAGCATAAATGCCTATGACAATAACCTATTTGCTATAACTTGCTTCTCTGAACTTTGAATCCTCCTTTGTTGCTTTGCTTTGGTTTTTGCAGCTTGGTCTGACAGCTTGGGTGACTGGCTCAAAGCCTTTGGTCTGTGTTTTCTTTCACTACGATCCCACCTACCTTGTCTCATGTGTTCCTCCCTCCTGCTTTGCCCCTCTTTAGAAGTGTCAATTCCTTGTGGGTCAAGGGATTCACTGGAACATGGTTGTTCAAAACGCAAACCAAGAATCATGAGAATTACAGATCTTACACTCTATAATGTCAATTTGATCCTAAACCTTGGCCAGGTTGGCTACAACTTTATTGTGCTTGGCTTTTGGTTTTCCCCCATGGACCAGATTACCTGTAAGGGGGAAAGGGAACCAGTCCCTTTCCACCTCCTCTCAGACAGAGCTGGGACCCTGGGAGTCCCCAGAGTAGCCTTATGTTCCCTGCCAGAGATGGCAATGTCCCTGTGTGCCATGAATGACCTGAGGTCCCATGGGGCCTCCAGGTGGGGACATGGGGTCCCATGGGGGCTCCAGGTGCCCCACCTGGAGTGCTNCCTTCCAACCCTGTGATTCTGTGAGGTGGGAGAGCAGGCAGGAACACTCTCCCCAAAGCTGTCCGCAGCCTCCTGTGGCTTGAGTCTAAGAAAAGAATCATATTCTAGCCAGAAACTACAAATGATAAAAAATTACCTTCCAGCACAACCTCAGAGGGAGGACTGGAGATACCAATACTGCTGCATGGACATCACCAGCCTTCCTGGTACCAAACCACAGACGAGCTGAGCTGTAACAACACATCTTCCCAACATCTTTAATCTCTGCTTTTAGCTCTAAGGTGCATGATGCCACTCAACAGAGGACAACAATCACAGTGATACTGAAGATACCAAGAGGAGGAATGCCGCCCTTCCAAACAGCACAGCCTTGTGAGGTTTGCACCTGGTGTTACGTATTTCTGGGAATGGTCAAACATCTCCTGTGACATTAGAGTTCCATGGATACATCACTTAATACCTAACCTTCTCCTACACGGACAGTGACGTCACCTTTCTGCATCATCCATAGAAACACTTCTAGCTCTAAACACAGCCCTGCTCATGGCCAGGACCATCCAGGTGGCCTCATTGCACCAGTGCCAAGTTGGCCAAATCAGGAAGTCAAGTGTTTCTTTCTCCGGTCACTGCTGGGTATCTACAACATTTATGACTCAATGAGTCCAAAATAACCCCAAACTGGGCCCAACTTTCAGCTGGTGTAAATCAGTGTGTACAGTATAAATCACTACAGAGCAACACTATATAGTTATCTGGTAACGTTAATTACCTGGGTGGGATTTCATTAGCAGAAATGAAGGGCATTTCCCATTAGGTCTTTCTGGCTTCTAAATCTGTCAACATCACCACATGTACATTGATTTTAGGCACAGATAAAGAAGCCAAAACTTCTCCACCAGATGTCTGATGGGCATTATTTTTCTGCTAAATAATGACATGTTTTAGGGATGGACCCACTGTGCAGCATTATCATGTCCAGGTCCTTTGGGATGCAGGGACCTGGTGAAGATTCAATTAGAGCACCTACGTGGGTCTGGGAATACTTACTGCTGATCTGACACAGACTAATTGTCTTGTTCGTGCCAAAAAATTCACCAGTTCTGCTCATTAACACGGCAACTGCAACGTTTACCTTCCTAAGGGAGAAAGCACAGGGACCGGAGACATCCTAACCAATTGCATTCACCCTGGAGCGTTTGAGTCAGGCAGCTCCTCCGAGTGGGTCAGCAAACACCTGATCCAGAGCACGCTGAAGGAAATGAGAATTTTTCCGGAGACATCAAGGGACTAACACAAGGTCCCAAGGCAGCAGTCCACATCAAGCTGCAAACAGTTCATGCAAAACCAGGTTGAAGCTGGAAAGACTAAGTTTGGCCCTTCCTTTTCCTGCATCTTTGGACTCTCTTCTTCTTTTCAAAGTGAGTTTGCATCGACTGAACTATCCAGAGGGTATATGAGTTTTCCTGACACCCATGAAGCCCAGACCCAGACCATCTACCCAGACCTCTAAGGGTCTGGAATACAGTCAACATTCTTCAGAAGTGCCTGGTAGCATCAAAGCTAAACCAGCAATATTTTTCCTTTGGACTCTCTCGACCAGCCAATGGGATCTACCAAGAAAAGTCAAAATTAATTTCAATCTAGTGATGAAGGGGATGGATTGGTTTTCCACAGTTGCCCTGTGTTAACTTTGCTGTGTCACCCATCTGCAGAGCTCTTCTGCATGTGTCTCTCTGGCTACTGAGAGCTGGCAGGAACAGAGACATCTTTCAGAATTAAAAGATCTGACCTGTGACAAAAGATGTGTTCTCATTTTTGACAGTCAAAACCAAGACAAAAACATTGTCCCAAATTAACTGAAAACTAGGTCTAAAATGTTTCAGGCAAACAGTTACTTCATTTATTAACTGTTCTGCTTCCAGTCGTATTTTACAAGAGGGGGGGGAAAAAAAAAAAAAGAAAAAAGCCAAAAGCTTAATTCCTCACTCAGTTTCTATAATAAAAAAAGTTTCAGGCAACCAACACATGAACCAAGGTGTAACCTCTCGGATAACACAAACAGCTTCCCTAAACACACCTGATTCATGATGCTTCCAGTTCTAACCCCCTCCATCATTCAGTGGCTGGCAGCTTCCTCCCAGGGGCAGCAAACAAGGACATCACCTCGGTTGTGTCTTCTGTGCCACGATGAGGGGCCAGAGGACAGTAATGGCTCAAGGCGCCACTGGGTTACCACAGCCAGTGGAAGGGACAATCTCAAAACACAACGGATCTTCCTAAGGACAAAGAAGAAATTACGCCGTGGAGAAGAGTCAATGTCTCCTCCAGGACATGGGACATCTTTGACCCTGCAGCTCACCTTTCAAAGCCCTGGGCAAGGAGCTGCTGAATGCCATTGCCAGGAGCCATCTCCTGAGCGACCTGCATGCACGGAGTGGGTGGGTGGTGGCACCTCTCTAGCTCATAGCTGCACTGGTGACCATGTTCAAGGGTGACTTTGGTGGCGGACACCAGCCCATTCTCACCCAATACTGCAATGTTAGCAAACAGGCCCTCCCATACTGATTTACATCCTTGGTAGTTTTAAGGAAGCTCCTCGCGCAACTTTGTTTGGGAATGACATTCAAGAACCTATAGACAACTGGGAGGAGGTTTCTGGCTGTAATGGTGCCATGTCGACTCCTGATTACTGCTGGAAGACTATGGGACCTGGGCACATTGCCTTCTCTGGTGTCCATGAATACTTCCTCTTTAGCAGCCTGCAGGGAGCTGCTTTAAAGCACACAGCTTTTCTGTCATTTTGGGCTTGAAAAACCAACAGGAGTTTGGTACCTGTTTGCTTCCAGCTCTCTGAACATCATAAATGCTCAGTCCCTTCAGTCTCAGTTAGGCCCTTTAAAATCCCCAAGGGCACCTATTTCCATCATTGGCCTCCCTCTGTTTGCTCAAATCGCTTTATAATGCAACTGAGAAGCATCAAACGCAGAAGAGGTTCTCCCTTTCTCCTCCCCTACAGCCCCAGAGCATTTCTGCCCCCGCCACCAGCTATGCTGGGGCAGACAGGGTTTGTCATCTTGCCCTGCAAACTGAGATCCAGCAACTGTCACATCGTATTTCTGCAATCACTGCTTACTACTGCCACCGCAGACGGAAACATGGAGGAAGGAGGAAGTTCAGAAGAGGCCGTAAAGAATTATTTTGAATATTACAGAGACAAAAAAATAAATCCAATTGGTTTAAAACCAAATAAGCTACAAAGGGGAAACATTAACTGGCTAAACAGGGAGTATGCGAGGGCTGAGAGGGGGAAGATGTCCCTGCTTAATATTGGAGGTAATGTAAATGAAACAAGGCGGCAGCAGAAGCCGAGAGAGAAAAACCTCTCTCCGAGCTGGGCCCTTTAAGAACACTTGCAATTGAGATGGAAGAATTAAGACCACAGCAGCTGAGGGCTGGAATAAGATTGATTCAAGACCAGATACAATTTAGAGGCAAGGCAGAGGTGGAAGCAGAGGCTGGAATGAAATCAATTTACACCAAGATGCGATTTAAACTGATGAACTCGGGATGTGGGAACTGGAGCTGGGGGAGGGAAAAGGGGGATGGGGAGTCAGGAGAGATGTGGTATGGACCCGCTGCTGAGGAGGGAAGCGGTGGGTCTGGGTGCTGCTTTTGCTGGAGGACAAAGCACTGGTCCTGCAAACCTGCACAGAGCCAAAGTTTGGTGTGTAGGAGACAAAGCAGCAAGGGCTATCTGCCCTCATCAGCGTGAACAGGCACAAGAGGACAGTGTTGAACTAACCCCAGCCGGCCTGGTGATGCCTAACTTGTTCCTTATCCTAAGCTGTAATTATCATTTAATAGTGATACAGGGCTCTAAACAACTTGACGTGTGAGAAATGGGTGAATGTGGGGAAGCAACTGAGAGAGCTGCAGCTCAAGGAGCCCAGCACCTGAGAGGGCAGGTCACAGCTTTCCCTGAGGCCTTTTCAAAAATCTAGGGCTTTGATGGGACCTCACTCAATTATTCTTAAATTAGGGCTCAGCTGTACACATTTGCAAAGACCTAATTTTGAAGTTCCCTTAAAAACAAAGAAGTATGCATCCACTACGAAGGGACTAGTTTCTGCCACTTATTTCCACTCACAGTTGCCATTCCTATGCCAAAGTTTGTCCACGTAGAGGGAAGTGCTAGAAGGACTAAATTCAACCAGGTTTAGTGGCTTTCCAGGCAAGCTGGAAAAAAACCCCCAGCAATTCAACAAAAAGATCAACCAGGCTGCTGAGAAATGGCTTCTGCTGGTGCCTGTCTGCATTCTTACAGAGCTACCAGTTGCTTTTCAGGAGTTGTTGGGCATCCAGCCCTGTCTGCGCCAGCAAGTCCCACCTCCGGACCATTCCCACCTCACCACCCCCGATGCTGGGTGGGACATAGGCTGGGTGACTCTTCCTGGTGCTTTCTGGGTGCCTGCAGCAGTTTTGGCAGAAAAGAGGACCACGGGTAGAAACTCGGGGAATGGGTCTGGGTACAGCACAGGATCACATCCACACTACTGCTTCCCCTGCTTCATCCCGGGGGGGGCACAAGCTGGGGTTTCCCTTGGGTGAGAGAGGCTGGATGCTGTGGCCTCAGAACTGATGGGCGAGAAGGTGGTCTCCAGCTTCCCGGGGTGGGTGGAAAGCCATCGGACAAGGGCCAGCTTGTGTCCGCAACAGCCTGAACTCCTGGAGGCTTTTGCGTTACCTGAATGAAAATACATCCAGAAACATCAGTGCGAGGCAGGATTAAGGTTGCACCGTATTAAACAGCTTTTCTTCAAAATGCAAGCCAACCTTTTGCACCACCGTAAATCAGGAAAGTGCCATTGGAATCTGCGTTGTTGCAGAGGTGTAAAAGGAGCCCGGCTAGACACAGGTACTGGATGTGGAACCTGCAAACAGCAGCCTGGGGTGAGATGACTGTAAATCCAGTGGGTATGACAAGGAGAGACTCAACTCACCCCTGCTCTGCCCTTCCCATGGCACCTCCCAGGGCTTCCCACCTGGCTGAAAATAGCTGCTAAAAGGCCTGATCCTCCTCTTACTTACATAAGGTTAAGTAAGGAGCAACCTCACCTGCAAGCCAAGGAAGAAGGAGACTTAGAAAATAGACTGTGCCCACCCTTTCTTGCCAGGATGTTTCTGGATTAGTCTTTCCCTCTCCTGCTCCCATTAACAGAGGAGTGGGGAAAGGAGGAATATGTGCTTCTACATTTATCTCTCATGGTGTTTGGTTGGTTTTTTTTTTTTGAATACATATAAAATATATAAACACTCTAGATTTTTCCTTTCTAGTTACTATTGTTTTTTTTTTATTTTTTCCTTTTTTTTTTTTGTTGGGGTTGTAACAGTTCCAGGGTGGCAAAAGGGGAGCTACACATGACAGAATTATTGCGGTGCTTCAGAAAGTCCCTCTGTAGAGCCTGTCTGCAAGCAGGAAGCAGCGTGGGTGTGTAAAGTGCAGGAGATGTCCTGTAAATAAAGCGAAGGATTGCCTGGAGGAAGAACAGGGAACAACAGAGGGCACGAAGAACAAAGTGGCTGCAGAACACAATGTGCTAAACCTGAAACTCAGCAGAGAAGGGACTCAATGTGAAAAAAAGAAAAGACAAAGAAACCCTAATACCTTAGGGAGGGGAGATGTTTACATTGTTAAGTCATTTATGGAAACAGAAAACTTTATATAGAATAATTACTGGTCTATCTAAATGCTCACCGGGCAATCTGGACGTAGTTCAGGAAGAGCAGCAGATGCTGTGTGTTATTCTTGTCAAGATATAAATCCATTCCCTTTACTCGCATTTCAGCCAACAGTGAATGCTGTGATTAAGATGCAGTGTGGGGGGGGACATGTTGGCCTTTCCTCAGAGACAAACACTCAAATAAATGCAGTATGTTAAACTCGATTCCCCAGAGCCACTGGAAGTTTTTGGACCGATAATAAGAGACATCATCTCTTACCTTCATGTTATTCATTGTGATTTGAATCTGGCAGACAGACAGCTTCTGGGTCAACACAAAATATGGTGGTGAGCATCCATCCCGTTGCTGTAGAGGGACAGCAGTGCCACCCTGATGGCACCTGGATCCCGGGGGATGAAACACACATCACACAACAGACGTGTGGCTCTTGGGCACTGGCACATGACAAAGGGAAGATCTGTCTCATGCAGGAAAGCCCAGCTGTGGTCAAGACCAGCTTGTGTGAAAGGTACCAAGTGAGGAGCAAGGAAAACCAACAGGGAGAAGAGATCTGGGCAGCTCAGAAGAGCTACAAGAGCGATGTTCAAGTTGGAGTTCCCACAACTTCTTGATATTTAGGGACTTGAGATGCCTCAAATGGAGCCTGATGCCGGAGGCTGCTTTTTTAGACAGCTGAAAGTCACCTAATATTACCTTCCCTGCAACTTTCTGCTGAGGAACGAGAACTCAGCTGGATACGTCCTGTTTGTCCATGGCAATGCAATTGGGCTCTTAAGTGTAAGTGATATAGACAAAAACCAAGACAGTGCACGTCCCTTTTTTTTTTTGGCATTGAAGTGTGTCAGCTGAGAAATAGAGCCTCTCCCTACCCAGGCCTCACACCTCAGATCTTTAAGGAGCTGTAAGCCTTTCCTGGAGAAGACAGAAAGACTTTAGCAGGGGAAGGGATCACTTGATGACCTTGGCCTCTCCCAGTCCGCTGCTGCACAGCCCAGGAGCCATGGAAAGGACAGCTAGAGAGCTTCTCCCACTTTTTGCCACCTCCCAAAGGGTGGGGAATAGATTTGCTCTGAAAAGGTCCCATGCCTCAGCCTCCAAAACAGCCATTTCATGTCTTTGCAGGGAGAGGGGCAATAAAGGCAAGACAGCAGTTTGCACAGGGCTCCACAGCCATGCCTGAAATACGCTCTCTGGGGCCATGGGTGCGTCAGCACACGTGCATAAATACCCACTGTTTGCCATATCCCCAACTCTAGTAAATCTATCACCAATCCATGAAGTCGCCGCGCCACTAAGTCTAATAGTCTAGACTAAACAGAAAAAAAATAAGAGACAGAGGAGTTTAGCCCTACACACTTCCCGAAGGATTAGCTGACGCTACAGTGGGGAGGTTTGAGCTAATGCAGATGTATGGGGTGTAGCACGAACAACTGGTGTCAGCCAGCAAAGCACCGACGTGGAGAGAGATCACTGCCAGCTTCCCAGGCCAGACACTCCCCATGGGATGGTGTTTGAGCGTATTCCTGAGATCACAGGCTTGTTTTCACGGGTGCCGTGAACACCCCTACGCATGGGTATGCGCCCTCCCCCAGGTGGGGAAAGGGAATCACCATTGCACCGCTCATGGCGCAGCTCTGTGTAAACCTGGATGACAACTTTAGCATCAAACTGTTTCAATATCACCCCTCCCCAACATCCCATAAACAAAAAATAAACATTTTTCAGCACTTTCAAAATAAAGTGTTTTGATTTTTTTTTTGTTAGCTCATCATCTTTCTACTGCTACTCCTCTTGCCTTTATAAAGGCATTTAACAAGTTCAATAGTGACGTACATATTTATCTCTTTTTATTTCATAACCAGCCCCCTAGCCAGGTAGATTCACTGACCAAGCACGCACTACTAGAGATGAAACCCTCAAATTCATGTTAAAAAATAAACAACAAAGGAATTACCTTACCTCAGTAGGAAACAAGAATCCTTCCTCTCCCTTCCAGCAGCTTTAACCAACAGCTATCCCCCACTTACCAACAAAACCGCAACACTCCCTAAAATAGGGTCTCCTCACCAAGGTTTCCATGGCCCATGGGTGACCACATGAGGTGGTAGACAGCCTACAGCTGCTCCCCAGCAGCCTCCCCCCATGCGGGTGTTTTCACTTAGTATTGTGATGGAGATTGCGCAAAGCTGTCTGCAAGAAATGCTGGGAACTGGCAGTATTGGGAAATTTCAGGTGTTCCCCATCTTTGTTGGCAAGTAGCAGATCAAACACTTAACACCCGGCTGCAGAGAAGGGCCAAAAAGCCCCAGGAACATCTAGAAATAGTGGAGCTGCAGCTCTGGGCTGTTCCTGCCTGGCTCTGTAAATGCCAAGTGTCCTGGGGGAGCTGGTACTCGTTAGCACCTGGCTGGTTTGGGATCCTGACCATTAACCATGTCTGGGGGCACTGTATTTCCTCCAGGCCATCTCATTCTCTTTTGGGGACTTGCCTCAAGCATCCGCTCAGCTTTCGATGCATTTTAAACTCACCCCAAAACGATCGCTCCTGTGGAGACAAATCATAGAGCGTAGGTCTAACCTGTAGAGAAACCACTTCTGTCCCTCCACAGTGACCCAACGTGGTCACTCAAAAATTCCTACCCACAAATGAGCATCAGCAGCGTGCGAAGGAATCCCTCTCCCTCGTGTCCCTTCTCTCAGCTCGTGAATGCAAAGCATTTTGCATGTCCTTTGTCGTTAGCTTGATTTTGAGCAGGCTAGGAATGAAAGAAACCCCAGACATTTCCAGTACTTTTAAGCCCCATTTGGTCTGATTAAAGAAGTCTTTAAAAAAAAGAGAAAGGAGGGGGAAAGCAATAACTTTTTAAAACTTGTCCTGAATGCAAAGGAAAATGGAGTCCACTGTATGAGTAATTCAGGATTAATTGTAGAATTACGTTATTCGTGCAATGCTGGTTGAGGGAAAGAATAAGCACTCTTGAAGTCATTAAAGAAAATCCCAATAAAATATTACTTAGCTGATGTGTGTAGTCTTATTGGCCCTTAAGGGAATGTGTGCGGCAGAAATGCCCAATTTATAGCTCAGAGGCTGTCTATAAATATGTAGTCCAAAGCTACCTCTCTTTGTAGATCCAAGGAGAGGGGAAAATGTTTATCTGCAGGATATTATGGCTGACCTAAGACCGTGTTTCAGTAAAGCATCGCTATTCAGGAAAGCATGGGGCAGGTAATTAATTTAAAGTCACTGAGACTGAACTGAAGCTTCAGACCACAAGCGGTTTCTTTCTTCTCCAGCAATTGCTTATTTGGCCGTGTGATATGTGAATTCAGGCTGAGTGTTTTACACAAATGTAGTGTAAAGGTGTCTGAAAGTCACGCTGCTACGAGCACGACTGCGGGGGCAGCACCATTGCACCGACACACCTTCCCTCCTGGACCCTCTGCCTGCAGCAGCAGTGGGGTTTTCTCACCCAGGTCACCACGTTTTAGGCATGGGGAGGGAAATTCTGATGAGCAGTGAAACTGGGAAGCGGTCTGACTGCCCGCAGGGCAGATTTCATCCCAAGCAAGAAGAGCCGGAGGGGGTTGGAAGAAGGGAGACATGTCCAGCCGTGCTGCTGGTGATGTCCTGGGGGGCCAGGATGCTGCTGAGCTGGGCAAGGGCTGGGTGACGCTTCTGCTGGGCTGGAGCCAGCCCCGAGGGCAGGAATTGCAGACTCTGCTTCCATAGGAACCGCAGTCCCCGTCCCTCCACCCCCCTCTTCATCTGGCAGCAGGCCCTTGCCCAGCTCTGGGGGGAAAAGGTCTAGTTTTGGCTACTCTCCTCCTCCCGCTGTTTCTCTTTACATTTGTCATCTGTGATTTTTCCCTCCCGATAGTTCCCAACACAGAGTTATTGCCATATATATAAATAGAAAACGGGAAATAGAACGAGACATCACTTGTAGTACTATCAGGCAGAAATGACCTTTCAACTTAACACTGGGATGAAATCAAAAGCCTTTATGACAACGCGTCCCGGTGGCAGCAGCTGTGCAGACGAGGTCCCAAAATCAAATGGTTGGGGTAGCTGCAGCCCCAGCTTCGTGTCTTTTGGCAGCGGTGGGTGATGGCCAGAGGAGCCCCCAGCCCCATGTCTCTGGACCGGTGGGTGCTGGCAGAGCGCGCAGGAGACCAGCCAGAGCCGCAGCCCCAGGACAGACGCGGGGAGCTCGGGGAGGGAGGCACGGCATCCGTCTGCCCGCAAGCAAAAAGAAAATTCCCGTGCAAGTGTCCAGTCTCTTTTCAGGCCCAATGTATCTTGACAAATTTGAGCGTATTGAAAAAATATTATGTCATGGTATGGAATGGATTTTAAACGCACCAATTGGCTCACTCTGTAACATTTTAAATACCTGTTAGAGTGCTGCCACATGGCCCGGCAGGGTGTAACTGCGGGTAATGAGATGAAATTGAGCAAAGGAAAATGAAGGCCAAATAACGGCAGCAAATTCCTCGAGAATGAGATCTCCCGTTCCCAGACTTCATCCAGGCTGGAGAGCCGGACCGGGACAGCCGAACCCCAGGGAGGGCATCTCGGCATGCCCCAGTGCGGAGCACGCCTGTCCCAGCAGAGCATCCACAGCCCCACAAGCACTGCAGAGCCCTAACGTGGACAGTCTGAGAGCTGTCTGAGCACAGCACTGGTGCAGCACCCCGGGATAAGCTGTATCCCTGGGATCCCATTGTTTTACTGGCAGCTCCCTTGAGTCCCAGTCCTGCAAACCAGAGGCCAGGAGAGCTCGGCGCTTTTTCTTTAAGAAAGCCCTTCAACAGGGCAGTTTGCAGCTAATGGTGGTGCTGCACGGGGGTTGGGGAAGATCGATGGTCTGTCCGAACAGAAAGTAACCCAAAAGGAGATGCAGAAATGCCAGTAAACTGGTTATAGGGCCTCACTTCTCTTTGCCAGTACTCCTGGGACATCCTGAGGTCTGGATCTCCATCCTCAGCCGGAGCCATGGAGAAGGTGTTTAGACCTGATGTGTGTGACCCTCGGGGTTCAGCAACTCATAGCAAATTTGAGATCACAGATGAAAAGATGTAAAAGCAACATGCTTTTACACGATATACATATGCACAATATGGGAAACTTCAGGTCCTATCACATTCTCCACTGGCTTCTCGGGCACCCCCCTCAGCTGTAGCCCCACAGTTTCCCTGCAGCTCCCGTCACCCCAGACCCACTGCCACAGCAGGCAAAATTTCTTACTGGTGAGTCCTGGGCCCTGATGGAGCATTTCTGTCCTTCCTCTGACTTCACACCCTTCTCTGCCAAAGCTTGTTTGTCATTTCCCAGGTGTATGAGGGAACAGCCCGTACCAAATTTCTGTTTGGGATTGACTCCTGGAGTCAATTTTAACAAATACAGACTCTTTTGCCAGACTGCCACGCTACAGCCACGAAACATGACAGCATCTGGAAAGGGAACCTTCGTCCTCCAGAGATGGGGCAGGCAGAGGTGTCCTGGGATTGGCATCTCCTCCAGGAATGCTGGAGTGAAAGGCGCACCAGCTTCACAGGGCTTTTTTGGAGTGGGAATGTCGCCTCCAGGCCTGGCCGGCGCTGAGTGGTTTCATCACCTGTTAAGCCCTTCTCAAAGCCCGGCCGTGTGTTTTAATGAGCGTTCCAGTTGCGCTATAGAAAACCTTTGGAAAAGACTGGCCAGCTGCCTAGAAAATGACTGACTGGGAAAGCTCTGTTTTCTGGCTGTGGAGTCATCAGTTACCTGGCTATCTCCGGCTGCTCCACGGCATGTCATCAAAGGACAATTCATTCATTCATTCATTCACAGCAAACTCCATTAACCTCGTACGTGAGCCAAAAGGCTTCTGAATCTTGAAGATGCCCCATGAGTCTCTCTGTGACACCAGCTAATTATCTCCTCATTAACAACAACATTAGCATTCCATTTGATATATACAAGTTAATTTGTTAATTGCACTTTAATTACAAAGTTATTAAGAGCTCAGAGGCATTCAACAGAAGATTGCAATTAACGCAAGCTACAAAATTGCTCCCAGCAATTTGGAGATGTTATCGGAAACTGATTCTCTGCGTTCAACTGAAGATGGAAAAGAGGCAGATTTATGGGCTGACATCATGAATTCCCTCTGCTCCCTATGAAGATGCTTTCACTCGCACCCTGGGAAGCACCAGGAGCTGCCATGTTGAGACACTCTTCAAGTGACCGATTCCTCTGGCTCCTGTTTCCAGAAGCTCCGCTCCTCGCTGTGCCCCCAGCAGAGGAGGAAGGAGGGAGCGAAGGAGGCGTCTGGAGGCTGACTGGGCTCAGGAACTCACGAGAAGCATTTGGCACCTCGCAGATCAGGCCTGCGCATAGACACAGAGCTGCAGGTGCCTCCTTCTGTTGTGGAGAGCCCATAGTAAGATCTTCCTCCTCTCTGGCACCAAGTCCTGGCTGCCCGTTACGTTGCTTATCACCCGCAATGCCAAGGATGCTGAGCACCTCCCAGCCGGCAGCTCAGCCGAGCGATCACATCCGCTCCCTGGGGCTTCCTTATTCATCCTCCTGTGTTGGGGAAGGCTTTGTTTTGTCTTATTAAATGACAGATTAATCACAATTAAATCATCTAGAGTGGAAGGGACCTTTAAGATCATTAAGTCCAACCATCAACCTAACACTGACAAAACCCCACCGCTAACCCATGTCCCTCAGCATCATATCTACCCGGCTTTTATAAATACCTCCCAGGGATGGTGTCCACACGCGTCGTGTCTGGGCAGACAGTGTTGCACTGAGCTCCGGGGTGAAAGGTGGGGACTACAGCTCTCCCACCAAGCAGCTCCACCACTATTGCAGAGGGGTCTTCCGGGGATGCGGCTATGCCTTGGCCATGCTCCTTCCAACCCCTGGGTCACCAGGATCTCTTAGATAGATTGCCTCCAAACCACTGAACTCCCAGTGACTGAGACCAAGATCTCCGGCCTCCTTGCAGCTACAATGATTAAAAATAAAATAACCTGGTGTAACCAGGCATCGCACACTGTATAAAATTGCGGCTTTGTTTGCTCCTTCCTAGCGTTCTGTCATTCATGACTAATGCCACGACCTGCCCTGTGCCTCCTGAAGAAAACCAGGCAGTGGAGGCTCCCCTGGGCTTGACGAGATTTTCCGTTCTCTTTTTCTTTCTTTCCATTTATCTGAAGTGTCTTACTGCAACGTCATTCTTTAGATTAGCTGTCAGATCTGCTGGAAAAATGCACCGGTGAATATGGCCATTATCCACCCAGCCAGGCGGACCAGAGCCCTATCACTCCTGCATAAAAGGGGCACTGTGGATGGAAAAAAGCAGGACACTGGCCATAGTGCCTGCCAAAGCCAGAAATAAATAATAAACAGGGAGGATTTACAAATGGATTCGAAATAAAAGTTCACTTTCCTACTGGCCTTACTAATCGTGAATTTCTTAAATGCTTTCATTTCATACTTTATGAAACACCGTGCGTTATGAAATGCCAACGACACTTTATTAAAAAGGCCCCAAAGAAATTCTCTAACTTCTTTGAAAAAGAACTTGTAGGGAATAATCACCAGCCCAAGGATTAGGACATCCTAAAGAATAGGGGGAAAAAGAGAATTACATCCCTGCTAGAGAAATCTATAAAACAGTCCTCAGACACCATGCAGATACAGAAAGGAATTTATTCCCTATAAAATATATATACATGGGCTCAATTCTACAGATCCATATTATGCTTATTTCAGCTGGCCTCTATTCCTTTCATCCCAATCCGATTTTATTGCAGTGTTACCTTTGGGAATTCATCCCACTTTTGCAATATAAAACGCATCTCTGGGCGTACTGAGTTTTCCCTGCTCAGACAGCCCCTCTTGTTACCCCTGGGTCTGAGTGGTTTTCCTGGTACACTGCTATCCCCCCTTTTTCTTCGTATTCCTTCTGACTGCGGCTTAACTCCACCGGCAGGCGCCAGATGAAGATTAGGTTGGTGAAAGTTGCGTTGCATCAGGATAATTTACCTGATTTCATCCAACCTACATTTCATAGCCATCATCACCACTTTTCTCCTCAAGGAAACTCTCACCCACTTTTTCCAGGGGGAAAACTTAGGAGGACCTTGGGGGTGACGTGACAAGTAAGGAGGTAAAGAGGATTCCAGTTTTTTGGTCTGTCTTTCCCGATATCTCTTACAGCAGTTTCCTAACAGCCATCTCGAAACTCAGCTACGTGTGATGGGAAATTCAGCAGTCCAAAGGGTGATTCCTAAGGGAGAAATGTGCCAGTCTTGAAAACGTCATTTTCCACATCATTTTCCCCTCTTACACCTCTTTTCATGCATTGTTTAGCTTTGCCAGAGGAAGAGCGGGCTATTACGGGGTTCATGTGGCAGCCAGGGAGGCAACACATACACCCCGGCTCAGGAACCGCGTGAACTCCCGGCACAGCACGACGGCAACTGCTGCGATGCGGCGCGGCACGCCAGCGAGATGAGATTTAAGGTCGGAATGATTCAAACTGAAATACTTAAGTCCGAGTTTCCTAGCAGTACATCAAAACGCGCTGGCGAGAGCCACCTCCCTAAATTAATGAGGCACAAATTGCAGAATTGAAAAGCGATTCCTCCATTTTGGCCCGTGTTTAGAGGAGGAATAAAACAAATTATAAATACGCCTTAGATAGCTCATAAGCAAAACCCTAAAGGAGAAAAAGTCTTACTCATTTCAGCGATGCTATAGCTCCTCGGATTTCCCATGCAGAAGCGCTGGTGGGCAGAGCAGAGGGAGAGCAGTTCCCAGAGAGGAGGGCTCAGTTAAATTTGCTTTTCATTTCCCTCTGCTAAAGGAATCTCATTCCAACTAATTTGTGGTTATCAAAGCTGGAAATAATACAGGAGCAATTGTAATAATAATTATTATTACTGCTTTGAAAAAGAGCTAATTCCAGGAGAAAAGTGTCTTTGATGAACTAAAACCTGTTCTTGTGCTCATCAAATATTTCTATCCAAAGTAGGAGGGAGAACAGTCCTAAAATTATGATGTTTCAAAGAAACATCTAGGCCTCTTTGGATGTGCTAACTGATTTTGATGAAAACTGGGGGAAAATGTAGCCAGAGAGGTTCCTAGACCTCTGCTCAGTAAAGCTATAACCATGGCGTGCTGGGGATGCTCTGGTCCTGTGCCATGGGCAGGGCTCCCTGCAGGCAGCCTGCACACATGGGATGGGATGGGATATTTCAGTTGGAAGGAACCTGCAATTATCAACTAGTCCAACTGCTTGACCACTTCAGGGCAAATACAAACTGAAAAGGAAGGACACTGAAGAATATTCAACATTGTAGGGGGAAAAAAAAAGGGGTAGTTCCTGATAAGAGGTCACCAAAGATAAGGACTGCATGGAGTTAGTGGGACATAACTGGGGATCCTACACATAGGGAAGGGGAAAAAGAGGCCCATGCGGACACCTCCTCCTCCTTCTTCAGCTAATCAGACATGCTGCCATGCCATGGCAAAAGGACATATGTGTGTGGAAACCCTAGGATGAAGCATGGCCGTAAGCGTGATGGGGTGAAGCAGGAAATAATAGGAAAAGGGAAGATGGTGGGAAAAGGGCGGGAAAAGGGAAGATGCCAAGAACCTCTGGTGTGGAGAAGACAAAAGTCTGAAGACATAAGGAAGATAAGGCAGCAGCGAGGAGGAGGGGGTGGAAGGATGCTGGGGGGTCAGAGGTTGGCATGCATGGAGGCAGCTGGGGAGAGCAGGTCTTTGGGCTCAGCATCCTGGGAAAATTCACTCCTTTGAGTATTCAGCAGGAAACTGAGACCAGCCCTTTTACCTTGGCATCTCTGCCAGGCCGGGGGTTCCTCAACTTTGTCTGTACCTGGGTGTCTCTCTGCAAATAGCCATAGCGCAGGGGCCCAAAGGTGTTGCTCTCACACCTTCCCTTGGATTTTGCAGCGGGTAAACAGAGCTGTCAGACACCAGGACTCTATTCACACTAAATATTAAGTGTGAATATTAAGCGCCCCAGACTTCCCATGCACTGGCTGGGAAAAATAGTGCCAGTGTTAAATCGTTTGGCACCACCTCTGAGGGCTGCATTTGAGGCTCCAGCAAAAAAATAACCCAACCCTTGACACTGGCAAAACTTGCCTGTTTTCAGGGAAGATTTAAACACAACCTCAGCTGCCTGAAGCACACAAGCTGTTCTTAGGGAAAAGGCTGAGTAAACCTGAAAAAAGTCAGGATTTCAGGCAACAATGGTGTGAAACGCAGTGCTCGGTCCATCAGCTGGAGCTCGTCAAAACTTTCAATTCAAGACGTTTTTAAACCAGACTCATTTGACCCAGTGGAAACGCTCATCCCGATGATATTCAGAGGGTTTTCTATCAAAGCACAAATCTTTCATGACTTTGACAGCTGAAAAATTATTTCATTCATGCCTACCAATCAAAGGAAAAACTCAGCAAACCCCATTTACTTAGACCATGCAGCTAATTCCCTTCTATTTGAATTGCCAAAGGGCTGCTTGAAATGTTTAACTTGTCAGCTGCCAAAACTCAGGAATATTTGGTCTCTAGCGCTTAGACAAAACTCAGCTAATTTTATTTGCAAGTGATCAACTTTTTTCTCCCCCAGAAATTGTCTTCATCTCATCTATTCTGAATTGAGTGGGGGTGACTGCATCTGCTGGAGACTGCAAAGGCTTTAATATTTATTATTTGCAGAGGCCAGCAGCTAGCGCGGAGCAGATCCTTCCCACACACCCTGGGACACCCAAGTAGAGAGAAATGTATGTGCAACGTGACAGTGTTCATGGCAAAAAGCTGGATAAAAGTGGCCCTTTCAGGTGAATGGAACTGGCAGGGCATCGGCCATGGCCATGTGTTCAGGGAGGTTGTGTCCAAGAAAACGAGAGCCAGGACCCCCTCACTGCCAGTGCTTGGAAACCTGGGTAGGATGGCTGAACGGATGAGGATGGTTTGCTGATTTTCAGTGCAAAGATGAAACTACTGACCCTGCTGCTGCCTGGCCCAAATAAAATCAAATTACCAACACCATGCGAAACGCCACCAGAGTGTAAGAAATAGGGGCGAGCGTTTGCAGCACCGCCTCAGTGTTGAGAGAACCGAGATCAAGCCCACAGATCAAACCAAGCGAAGGAGAGAGCAGAGTTTACCCCCACAGACCACAGGAGGTGGCCCACGTGTGCAGCTCCAAGGAGGTCTTTTCTCCTCTTCGAGCAGAAGAGCTTGAAAAATCTTTTCAAATTTTTTCAACACCAACTAAATTCCCATTACTGGTTTTGCTCTAGTGAAAAAGCAAGCTTGCAGTCTCCACCCTGGGCCCCTTCGGCAAAGCATGCCTTGCCCCAGGTCCTTTGGAGTCAGCAGGAGCCTTCACCTGCCTAAGGAGAGGACCACTTTGGGCCGATGGAGACCATCAAGGCCAGATTGCTCACCATGGAGGCTCTTGGGGAAGTTTGCTGTAAAAATGCAGACGATGACTCCTTGGCTCCTCAAAATCAGCACTGCAATGGCCAGCCAGCCCCACTGCTTTTACTTCGGTTGAGCCAACTTTCTAAAATCTGGCCATGCGAGCATCTTGCCTTGACAGCAAGGCCCTCTCCTGTATCCGGAGCTGCCCTGCTCTTTCGCTCCCGTCTTCTCCTCTGGCAGGAGGAGGGGGACGGTTCAGCCGAAGCAGCTGCTGTTTGGCCGATGTGAGCTGGTTCCCGGGGAGGGGAGCGACTCGGAGCTCGCCCGAGCTCCCCGCGCAGAGCTCACGGAGGAATGTGGTCGAAAGCCAAAGAGTTGTTAGGCTCTCTCCCGCTGCAGGTTTGCCAGGAGGTCTATAAAAATGTCATTGTCTCTCAGCTGCTGGTGATTATATTCCCCTTTACTATGGCTGCTGGTAATATGTATGTGTATATATGAGGAGGAATATCATTTCTGCACAGTGCTGGCCTCCCCCTGGCCTTTTTCAAACAATAATAGACTAAATATAAAGAGACAGAAGCCGTTACTTGGCTCTTTAACCGGTGCCAAGGAAAATGAATAATTAAGAGCGTATTACTTGCAATGAATTTATACTGATGCTTTTAAGTTAGGACCCACTAAGATCCTTTTTAAAATACATCATTCCCCCTTCATCTTTCATACAGAGTTCATACTCCAACCTAATACTTCATAGCAGCTACTGTTTAGATGTGAGTTAAGAGAAAGGCAGGCTTTAGGTCTCCATTACACACCAGAAAAGAGCTTGGGTGTAAAGGAACGAGGCAGTTAATCTGTTTTGTCTGTATTTTACCTGCCTGCGATTTCACCTCTCATCAGCCAGAAAAGATCGCTTTGGGATCTTCAGGGCAAGTTGCCAGAAATGTGGTCCCAAAGAGAGAAAGGACAGAAACCCTCACTACCAAAGCTCACTTACGTTGATGCTGCTCCCAAATACAAAGGTGCTGGGGAGCAGCTGGTCCCAGGGGAACACACATATGCTCAACTGATGTTTTAGGGGTTTTTTTTCTTCTTTTTTTGGGAGCATCTCAGTGTGAAATCAGCAGATACCCAACTCAGTGAGGTTTATCTAAAGAATGGGTACACCGCTCTTCTCTTCTGATGCCCAGTCAAGGTTAGTATGGGCAATAAACCTGCCCAGGAGTCGTCTGGCCACCAAGGGAGACTGTCCCTGTGCCTTTTCTGCTGTAAGACCAAGGTTGTGACACGCCAGCCCAGCAGCCTGGAAAAGCGTTTGATGGCTGGGGAATGACCTTGTTTAGTGGAGGGTTGAAGTCTTCGGGGCCACCCGTTTGGAACAAATGCAGAATTAATTTCTCAAGGGGAGAAATTGGTTCTATGTATTAAGGAAAAAAAAAAACCCCACAACAAAACACCCTCTGCCACCTTCCACTAATTGCATGACCAGATGAGGATCTGGTAGGCAGCTGCCCGGTGTGGGAAGCTTTGTGACGTGAACCAGAGAAGACAGCGAAGGACCAAACAGTGAGAGGTTTAGGATGCTCTGTTTACTGAGCTTATTCAAGAAAAGACCAGAGAAGTGACTGGATCACAAAACCTCCAGAGAAGGCTCTGAAACCAAGAGGCAAAGGTGCAGCAAGGTTTAGTGGCTGTCAACCAAAAGTTAAACAAAACTGCTCAGAAATAAATGCAAATTCAGAAATCTTGGCTGTCTCTACACTTGTGTCCAGTCCCGCATGAGCGCCTTAACACAGAAATAATTTGTGGGAATCTTGGACCTGAATTATGCAGAAGGTCAGGCTGGATGGTCCCTGGGGTCTGTTCTGGCCTTGCACGGTGAGGTTTTGCAAAAGGCACCCGAATCAGTTTATTCCAAATGTGAGAACCCAGCTGTAAGGTCTCTGATCAGTGACAAAAACACAAGGCAAATATGTAGAAGTTACTGGCAATGTAAAGCCGTGGCCCACACCTCCGTTCAGTTGACTAGGTGGCATTAAACACACGCCAGGCAGAGTTTCTGACCACGTTGAAAGGAAGAGGCTTTCAGCTGGCTGCAGACCTCCTCAAACTCACAGGTTTGCCCAGGCCATTGAAGGTATGGAAAAAGACTGTAGGAAGTGCGAAAAGGACAGAAAAGTCCCCTTTTCACAGTCAGTTCTGCAGCAGCCTGGTGTGATTGGTGCACTGTGGTGCAGTTATAAACGTGTAACTGCCATTGATTACGAGTCCTACCTGGTATTTCTCTGGGTGACTGCCTTGGAGTGCTCTGAGAAGCCATCGTTAGAGGAAGCCACAGAAAGCTGTAAAGTTACAGTGGATTTGTACTGACAATTCACAAGATGTGGGATAATACGTTTTCACAGGATCCAAAAATCCTTCCAAAGCTTTCCCTTTGAAGTCTGCCACAAGGCTAATGAAGAGACCACTCCGCTACGGAGATTTGTCCTTTCAAATCAAAATTTGTCCACCACACATGGTGGCTTGGCTTACGTAAATGATAGCGAAAATACAAATGACAGCGGCCCTTCCAGCACGGCAATAAAATGGTTCCAAATTACATTTGTTTTCATTTGGAGAAACGTTTGTGGAGCACCGTAGGTGAGCACCAGAGATCTCCCACTCACAGCTGCTTGTTGGCAGGTCCGTCACAGCAGGCAGCAAGCCCGTACGTTTAATGGATGTGTGAGTCCAGCAGGTCTCATGAATCAAAGGCTTCTCATGAATCAGCCTTTCGCTGGAAAACACAAAGTTCATTAAGCCCCTAAATGCTTCGTCCAAAACATCTCCCCCTTTGAAAAAGTTCTCATTGAGGTTTCTTTCCTTCCATTCAGCTCCATCTTTCTTTCATCTCCACGCACCCCTGGGAAGTGCCTGAAACAGAGCGATGCTTCCCAGGCCATTGAGTGGATAGGTCTAACCTACATCACTGTTATTTTTCTCCATCGTCCCAAGGGGAACCTGTCACGGAAAACACTGGACAAACAGGGGTGTCGCACTCGTGAGGGATGCTGGTAAGAGCAGGGGACTGAAAGGGACATATCTGGGTTCGATACTAACTTTGTGCTGTTCAAAAAACGTTGATCTCCCTATAGCTCAGTTTTCCTTGGTGAGAATAAAATTGAAAACAGGGAAAACTTCAGCCAAATTCTCCTGCAGCCTAAACTGCACTGAAGAACTCTGCTTTTCAGGTCCCACAAACACCTGAGGTATCGTCTGTGCCCAGGAGGGATGTGGAGACGGGCTCTACCTCCCAAGAAAGCAAAGAATTTACCCTCTCCTCCTCCCCGAGACAGGCAATCTTGTGGCTCTTGATGGCCCCCCCAGCATCAGCAGAACTCAGGGAAAGCAAACCCTTTGCTTCTCGGTGAGCCCCAAATCTACCAAGGGGGAAGCATGCCCAGGGTGTAAACACCGCACTGCTGAGCTCCAACAGTTGCAAATTGACANAAATAAAGTCTTAAACTGAAATTGCTCTTTAGAGAAAGGAATTTCCACCGGGCGAGTTCGACACACAGGAGCAGTATTTGCAGGCACTCCATGGCTCTGATCCCGGAGGCGTTAACCACACCACCAGGACCCAGGCAATTTTAAATTGCTGCTTGAATATTCCTACAAGTGCCACTCCTGCCTTGATTTAACACCACGGCTGTAGTGCCTAATAGCTCTCCAGTGATTAATAACAGCCATTTGTTCAAAGCTAACAGCCCCAGTGTGACAGTAACAGATAAATTAGCAACATTAAAAATATGCTAAAGAAAACATTTATGTACTGGATCAGTGTAGTATGTGATAGTAATACACATCAGTTGTGCCAATAACAAGCTATTAATGATGAGCGCTATATGTTTAAGCAATTTTTGCCCAGTTCCCCTGTAATCGTTCTGACATTGTTCATATTTAGCTTGATGAGATGGGCCAGATCTTATGGACATTAATGTTTTTTTATGTGCTCAGGCATGAATATTGCAAGCAGATGGTGGGAGGAGCAAGGAGAAGGTATGGCATTGTATCCCTATCAGTTCCGTTTGTCACGGAGGAGCCAACGTGCCAAGCAATATTTGGGGATAAATTACAAGGCTGTTTACCAAATTACATCCCCAGCATTAGATGTCACGCAAAACATTTTAATAATGCAAATTATAGTTCTTCTGTTCAACAGATCCCAAGATGCTGCACTTGCCTACCAGAAATCACTGCAACACACCGCTGTCCCCGGGGCAGACCGGCAGCCAGCTGCGGGGAGCCAAGCCCTACACCCAGTCATATTCCAGCCTAGGAAAAAGCTATTTATCCTAAATTTTAATGGAAGCCTGAAGCTGGCCTGAGCTATGTCCCCAGAGCAGGCTGAGAAGGGCAATCTGACACATCACCACTTGATCACCTGGAGCCGGAGGAGGTAATCCCAAGGCACAATAGCACCCATCGTATAAAGAAACCACCAACCCAGCTAAGTGCACCCTTGCATTTTGCTCTTATTATCTGTTCATTATCCTAAAAGAAAACATCAGACGGCCATGTTTTCTTCAGCTGTTGAGGCAAGAAAGGAAAGTCCTTTTCTTGAAACTACACATCGCCCTACCAAGTCCCCATAGAAATTTGCATATTATTAGGATGGATTGGCTTTTATTTCTTTTGTTTCCACCAGTGATATTTAGGTGCATGCCGTGAGAATAGCACAATCTACAGTTTTCCCTGGACATATAATTCACAGCGTGCAATAGGAGCTGCCAGTTGACTCGATTTTGATGCAAACAAAACCAAGTGCTGTTCAGGTGGCAATATTCCAGAGCAAATCTTGCAAGGCAAGCATAAACCCCGAAATTTAGGACTCCAAACCCTGTCCTCAAATCTGTACACACAGGCTCCAACCACGCAAGCAACGACTGCTCGCGTAGGCTGAGCGCAAAATCTACCTGTAACGAGCAATTCTGCCGGGCATCCCCGGAGACGTGTCTGCAAACGGCCCCGAGAACGGGACGGCGCTGTCAGCACACACTGAGACGCGGGGAGGTTGGACGCGGAGGCCGTGCTGACAGATACACGATCTCATTGTTTCCAGCACGTTGTTTTACAGAGTTCAGCCTCCACTCAACAGATCCGACTGCCAGCGAGATGCCCAGGAACTATTTATCTCTCTTGTCGAAAAGGACCGGACCGGTATGATTACGCTTGTTTCATTTCCTCTAAACACCGCTTCCAAGTTATGTCTTGCTTCTAGGTGTTTGTTTAAACACTCCCATTTTCCATTTTGAAATTTTCGGGGGAAAAATACCCAAACCATTTTCAACCAGAAGCTTCCCATTTAGCTGTTAATTAACGCCTTATCATAAAAAAAAAAAAAAAACAAAAAACACCCAAAAAACCAAGTGAAAAATTTCCTGCTACCTTCTAACCTGGGATGTTCTCCTCCTTGGGCATCTGGGAGCAAGGGAAGGATTCGGCTTGGGCTGGGGAGGAGCACAGCCTGCGGCCCATCCTCATCACCGCTGTCAAACGGAGCCACCTGCTCCCCACACACCCGCCGTGAAGCCTCACCAACCCGGGCGAGAGGGAGCTCATGGGACAACCATCCCCTTGCGAGCATGACCTCATGGCTTAATGGCTCCTGAGCTCCAGCATGTGGGAAAACATGAGCGCTTCCCTCTGCTCCTGGTTTTTAAAGTCACAGCTCTCAGTCTTCACCAGGAGCCAAACCCACCCCTGATGGCTAGCAAGGAAGCAGCATGGTTTGGTGAACAGAGAGACAAAGAGCTTCACCTGCGTTTGCTGTGATTTATTAACAAGGAGCTTCCCCTAACCCAAGCCCTCATTTTCCCACCTGGTTGCAACAGAGATTTCTCCACTAAGACTTTGCAGCCTTGCGCTGCATAATGCCTCAATACCGTTATTTACAGATGCGACTGGTTGTCATTGCCTGTTCCAAGGCTACTTCTGCAGAGACACGGAGATGTCACCTGAAACTCCCTGTTGAGTTACACGATATAAAACCAGGGACCTGCTGCCCCGTAAAGACCAGCCTGCAGCCCTGGAGCAGCAGAGGAATATCACTGAGTCCCCTCAGGGTCAATGCTTGCATCCTTTTTATAAACTCTCTCATGCAAGCAGGAGAATCGTATTTGAGAAGAGCTGATTTGAGGAAGAAAAGGCAAGGAAGTCTATTTACCAAAGGAGAGAGCCTGGGAACAACAAACCAAACAATGGCTGAGTAAACGAACACTTACAAATTACTGTGCTATGCAGGATTAGTCTTGCAAACATGGTTAGACAGTTTTTCTTCTTGATTCAAAGCCTCTTCAAAAGCTGTGGTTCTGCAGCTTTGTGTCCCAGCTGGGGTTTCTGCCCAGACGCAGTCCGGCGTGTCAAGACGCTGCAGCGTGCCGATAGCTCCCTGTCCACCCAGCGAAGGCTCCGCGGTTCCCCACCCCTCCCCGGCGCAGGGAGGGGATGCCCTGTGATTCAGCAGCTCTGCTTGCTGTCATGCAAAGTGGCCTTCTGCTCCCCTATTTCACCCCACCCCGGGCTGTTTGCATGCAGTAAAAATGTGTCGAGCTTTTTTTGTGTGTGTGTGTGTGTGTGAAAGGTACCTCCTTGGCAATGCATCCCTGCAAGTCCTGAGCTGCAGGGAACTTTCTGACACAGCTCACAAAATGCCTGGTACGGATTAACGTGGGGCGCACGTTACGTGTTGGCTGAGGCCGCCTGTTTGCTGTGGCAGATTTGTGGGAAGGGCAGCTGTGATCAAAAGG
>VXBO01010736.1:32158-89344 GCA_013400135.1 Rhinoptilus africanus | reverse complement strand
CACTCCGGAGTCTCTGGCGAACATCGAGAAACACATCGCGGAACTGAAGAAGAAGCAGCGTCCAAAGCAAGACAGCAGTCACCGGGATGACGATGAAGACAGCAAACCAAAACCAAACAGTGACCTTGAGGCGGGGAAGAATTTGCCTTTCATCTACGGGGATATCCCAAAAGGCCTGGTTGCCGTGCCGCTGGAGGACTTTGACCCTTATTATATGACCCAGAAAGTGAGTCTGCAAGAAAGAAGTCACTAAACCGCCTCTTTCTTAGGGAATTGCAGGTTTGGGTGTGGTTTGAGTGGAAGACAAAGAATGGAGTCTTTGGATGGGGCTTGTTTGGTTTTTTCTTGTTATATATTTTTCTTTGAGGTTTAACAGAGATGATAGGACCAATCTTTAACCACCTGCTCGGATGGAGTTACAAGAACAAGGTCTGAAAACTAAAAATAGATAAAGTTCTGCTAATGTGCCAATTTTAACCATGAATGCAGTAAGAAGAATCTAATCGAGGGGTAACAGTAACAGTTTTAAGTGTGTATTTCATTACTTGCATGAAATTCTTCTGGATTTGATCATTATGAAGCAGTTGGATATAGAATCATGGCAAAGCAGAAGTGAGATAAACTAATTAACTTACTTTCATCTTTGTAATTTTTATTTTTAAAATATTTGCCTGTGGAATTAAGGTGATGCGTCAGGAGGCATCTATGGGTGCCACCATGTATTAAGAAGCAAAGCGGTGTCGTGAGGGCATGGTGAGTAAGCAAAGACTCTGCTGGAGATGGAGGGGAAGGATCTTCTCCTGGTGAAACAAGGAAGCACGATCAGTGATTTCCTCAGAAGGCCAGACGGCTTAAATCTGAGGTTCTTTTCTACTGTTTAATTTCATTGCTTGCTTTGATAGAAATTTAATAAGCTGAGATGATTACCATCTGTAACTCTGGCTTGGCTGAGCCACTTGAGAAGCTGGAGTTTGACCATGTATGTGACAATTGTTTGATGTGACTGTTCCAAGCCTGGGTAGAATGGCTGTCATGGAAAATTGTCAAGTTTTGACTTTGTGTTGTGGCAGACATTGCCTGCCACGCTGAGAAGGGATTCTGTGACTGGCAGGGCATTATTCACATGAAGTGAACTGAATCTGTTGCTTAGGTTGGGTATAACCGATGAGTTTAATGCTCGTTTGTTGTGTCGGTGGTGCCAGGGGCAGAGGTACCAGCTCAGAACAGGGCTTGGAAGGACAGAGATCTGTGCCCGTGGTGAGTCCGGGCAGGCTGGTGTTGAGGTGGCGATGTGCTGAAGGAGATGTGTGGGCAGCTGCTGTCGCTGGTGAGCAGGCAGCTGACCTTATCCCTCAGAAATATTTTCTCTTTACTGAACAAAGATTTTCTCTTTGTTAAACGAATCTGGCGCTGACGGGTTTTGGGGTGGGCGGGCTGTGGAAGGGAGACCCGCAGCTGGAGAGCGGTTCCCGGGGTCTCTTTGGCTGTGTGGCCGCTTGCACCTGACCAGAGGAGGTGTTGAGAAATGTCACTGCAGCCCCCAGCAGGAGCACTCGGTGCCCTCTTGGTGTTCACGTAGTTGAAGAGATGTGAGAGAACCGGGCCATGTTCTTCCTGGCTAAAATAGGAGAGCAGTGCCAAAGGGCAGCGGGCACTGCCACGTTCCGGAGCGCTGTGCAAGAGCTTCATGGTTGTCTTGGTGCCCCACCAGAAGTCAGAGGGAGAGTTCCCCGTCAGCCCTCACGCTTTATCAGTGTCTGTGTTTGCCTCCCAACATGATGCAACAGGTGAGTCGGGGAGGGACACTTGGTCAGGGAGTGGAGCCATGGGGCGAGGGGGAAGGGTTTGACACTGGAAGAGGGAGATTTGGATGAGATGTGAGGAAGGAATTCTTGGCTGTGAGGGGGGTGAGCCCCTGTCCCAGGTTGCCCAGAGAAGCTGTGGCTGCCCCATCCGTGGACGGGTTCAAGGCCAGGTTGGACGGGGCTTGGAGCAGCCTGGGCTGGGGGGGGGGTCCCTGCCCAGGGCAGGGGGGGGCACTGGGGGGGCTTTAAGTTCCCTTCCCACCCAAACCATTCTGTGATTCTATCAATAAATCTTTCCTTTTTAGAGAAAAATAAGCCACATTCCCAACTTTGAAGGCATCTGTCGTGTCTCCAGGAGAGAGCCATCTCTGCAGGCTCGCTGTGTGGGGACACGAGCTCTTGGCAGAGCTGGAGTAGCTGCAGATGGAGGGGAAGGTTCTGGAGATGGGAGACGAGCTGAGACAGCCCTACCAGCCTCCATTGCTGCTCCGTGAGCAGAGCCTTGCTCTCCCCATAAACACTGGATTAACATTTTACTGGCTCCATTCCTTTTGCATCCACCTCAGCGTGGCCATAGCTTCGGCATGTGCTCCTTCTCTGCTGCTTCAAATAGTCAGTGGCTTCCCACAAGGAGGTTTTTTTAAGGCCATTAAAAAAGGCCTTTCTCTGAATCATCAAGAATTGCGAATCTGCTTGAATCATGGGAAGTTTTCCAAGATTTTTTTTTCCCCTCCTCTCCAGCATTTGCCAGAAGGGTTTGCATCATAGCTCTTCTCTTTTAAAGCTAGATGTACAGCATGCATAGGAACAAATCAGCTGGTTGCTTTTCCTTGCAGTAGGACACAGTGATCTTGGTTTATCTGAGGAAACTGAAACTGCATTTTAACTGAGAAGCTGAACATTCCAGTGGCCTGATAACTGATATTTAAAGGAGAAACGGTGTGACCTAGAAACAGACACATGGCACAGGGAGTCAAAACTCTGGGGTTCAGAACCCAGCCCAGCAAGCGATGGTTTTGTCCGAGCTACTTCGCTGTTCTCTGCCGAGTTTCATTTTGCAAACTAGGAGTAATGACACTTGGGAGAATTAGGAAAGCCCCTTTAATCACAGGTAGCAGATTTTGGAGCTGATTTAGCTCCTTTTTGTCTTTGTGTAAGTATCAGAGAAAAAATTTTCATTATTCTTTGCTTTGCGGATAGCAATCACCTTCCAATTCCTGTCCTGAAGCACATGGTGGAAGACTTGCCCATGGTATTTGTCGTGGAAACAAGAAACATTTCAATTTAAAAACCCAAAAGGCAGGTAATGAGCTTCCTTATTTATGTGTGCAAGCAAAATTCAGGGAAGCTCAATGTGAGCTTTTTTTTGTGAACATCCCTGGCAACAAAAACAAGGCAGCCAATTGCCCAATGTCTAGTCTGCCTTCAGTGTTTGCTTAAGCAAGAGGTGAGGACCATCATCCTCTTATTTCCGCAACCTTATTAGTATTTCTGTTTTTTAATATTTTTTCATCTTTTGGACCTGTCTTTCCTTCTCTTCCATTTATGGCCTAGGCTGTCATTCCTGCTAAAAAACTCCTCGACCTGTTCTTTCACACTGAATGTGACCTTTGCCTGGTTGGGGTCATTTTCCTCTAGGAACTTCCATTTCACTTGATTCCTATGAATCTCACACTTGCTACAGAAGGAGGTAAAGGTGTTAGTGCTCCTGCAGTGACCCCATTTACGAGGCAGTAAAAGGTTCCTGAATACCGTGGGAATTGAGACCATGTGTAAGCTTAGGTGGATTGATTTCAAAGGAAGAATCAGCCCTGCAGCTGTAGAAGACCGTATGTCCGTGAACATCTGAGGCGAGAGCGGGACTGTCCGAGGTCACCTATAGCTTGCAGATGAGCACCTGAGGATCTTCCTAGTGTGGATGTGCCAATGGAGTGACTTGCAGCTTCATCAGGTCACATGTGCAGTTTGGAAAGGGGCCCTCCAGCCTGGAATGTCACCTTGGCTGCGTGGAACTGGGGAAGGTGCAGGGGGTGAGAGCCCAGCTGGCGGGAGGCATGTCCGGCTCCAGCACCTGCCTCCAGGAGCCTTCGCTGATGACTTCTCTAGAGCAAGGTAGTGGCCCTACAAGGTCACGATGCTGTTAATGGGGTTTGCATCTCAGTGAAGTCACTGAAACAGAGGGAAGAATTAGGACCATCTCAAAAATCAGCCTTTTATCCTTTTTTCCAAAAGCTTATTACCTTTTACGGGTCTTGCCTGTTTAATTTTATTTTTCTTACACTCCGTCTCGGGAGGGTTGGGGATGACTTGTCCATCTAATATCTCCTGCCTTTTATATTCCCTTCCCTGAATAGGATAGCAGATATGGAGCTGTTGGAGCGGGGCCAGAGGAGGCCCCGGAGATGCTGGGGGGGCTGGAGCCCCTCTGCTGTGGGGACAGGCTGAGAGAGCTGGGGGGGGTCAGCCTGGAGAAGAGAAGGCTCCGGGGAGAACTTCCAGCCCCTTCCAGGCCCTCAAGGGGCTCCAGGAAAGCTGGGGAGGGACTCTGGAGCAGGGAGGGGAACCGTGGGACGAGGGAGAAGGGTTTTACCCTGGAAGAGGGAGATTTAGATGAGATATTGTGAAGAAACTCTTTACTGTGAGGGGGGTGAGCCCCTGGCCCAGGTTGCCCAGAGAAGCTGTGGCTGCCCCATCCCTGGGGGGGTTCAAGGCCAGGCTGGATGGGGCTTGGAGCCCCCTGGGCTGGGGGGGGTGTCCCTGCCCAGGGCAGGGGGGGGCACTGGGTGGACTTTAAGGTCCCGTCCCACCCAGACCACTCTATGAATCTGTGATCTCTCCAGTAGGCTCCAAAGGAGCAGGAGAGGATCCTGCCCCTCCTTGATCTCCTCCCTGCTGTCACGGCAGAATGAAGAGAGAGGGGAACATTGTCCCCTCGTCCTTCCTGGGTGGTGGATGGACTCGGGGTGTCACGGAGTTGTTTGCCGTTGTATGGCCATTCTTGTGTCCAGTCCCAAGCATTGCCATGGCACGCGGAGCTTTGGTTTATGGTCCGGATGTGCCGAGTGTGGCGTTGACCAGGAGCCAGGAGTGTCTCTGCTGCCATCCCCTTTGTGGCTGCGGCCCCCTGGGGTGAGTGGAAGGGAGGAGAAGAGTTTCTGCTTCTGCGGCAGAGTGCATTTCCTTACGTAGGCAGTGTGTGATGTCACTAAAACTTAAATCCAGATGAGATTCTCAATAGTGCATATGGAACAATCTTTATTTTTAAAAGTACATCTTTTAGAAATTTTTTATTTGATACGTTTCAGAAAATGTCAACAGTTTTTCCTACGTTGAGCTTGAAACAAGAGATTAAAGCATCAGCAAAATGTGGCAGATACTTTTTTTTTTTCCCATATAAGCATTTCAGTGGTGAAGAATAACTCATTAAGAAAGAATAAATTTGTCCCCTTTTAGGTGGGATGTAAAAATAAATATTGAATAACATGGTTTCTGTATTAGAAAGTACACCTCTATGAGCCAAAACAGACTTGAAAAATATTTTGCGTTGACGTTTAATTCTGTATGTACTTCTTCAGCCTACAGGGTGCCAGAGTTCCCTGTAAATTAATTTTGAAAATAGCTATGTTAAAGTAACTTGCTCAGGGTGTCATCATCAGACAGTCGTCGCTCTCTCCTGCTCAGCTCTGCGAGTATGGCAGTCACCAGTTACCACGGCAGGAACATGGTTCCATATGTTCTTTGGCTGTCCATAAAGCTGTTTTCTCCTTAAATCTTCTGCCTACTCCTCCTCGCTTTTCAGCCATTACAGAAATGCTTAATGTAAAACCTGCACAAAGCAAGAGCATTTTAAATCTTCATCGAACTGGAATGCTTTTTGCCATCCTTGGTCAATTCCGTCATGCTCTCCAGCACAGCTTCTTTAATGCATTGCTTTGCAAACTGATTTAGAGAAGACTTCTCTTTGTGACCTTACTTATTTTTAAATGAGAACTATTTCTAAGGTTTCTGTGAAGCGTAGATTCCCAGTCAACCTTAGGAAAACTAAAGTGGACAGAGCCCTTTTCACAACTTTCTAACAACAAACTGAGACCTTTGGAAGTTCAACCAGCTTTCCTCTCTCAGAAGACGACTGCAAAATGCCATTCTCCAGGTATCACCTTTCTTCCAGTTTTCAGCTTTGCCTCAGCAGACCTTAAAAGGGCTTAAGGATGTTCTTGGAGCTGAACCAGCAAACATTTTAAGGGCATGCAGCCATTTTGAAATTGAGTTTTAATATGTCAGCAGCATAAAGAAAAACTAAGATAAGGTTTTAAATTGCCAGACACTTCTTGGCTTTTGTGCTTCTCTTTCTATTGACAAGGCCAAGCGGAGATTTACCCATGATTTTATGGGACAAGCAGGAGAACTGGATCAGCGGATCTGGGAACCGTTGGAATCAGTGAGCAGGCTGGAGTGAACGGCAGCTGGTTTGGGTAGGGTTGTACCAAGAGGCCCACCTACGGTGGGCATGGTGGAGAGGAGTACGTTCAACAGGTGTTGTAGTCTGAAAAGAGAAAGCTGAGCAGAGCGTGGAAGAGAAGACAAGGAGCTGCCCTGTGACGGACCACGCTGGCAAGCAGAACGTGGAGTTCGTGTTTGGTAGGCAATTGCGCTGATCACTGGATGGGATAGACCATATTACAACTGCGAATGCCACGTTTCCGGGACGATCCCTGTTGAAAATATGTGTTTCCATGTAACCCCACAGACCCCCCATACACCTTCCCTGACTGGATCCGGCTTGCTCTTCTGGTGCAGGTCTAGAGCCTATGAGTTGGTTTCCATCTTGCATGCACGTCCCCATGTCTCTGTGAGGAATGGTGTTACTGCCGGCTTGCTGGGCTCTGTCTGGGCAAACCATCGGGATCCTGCACGGTGATTTCTCTGTAGAAATGGAGGCGNCAGCGCTGGGGGCAGCCCTGCAGGGGGGTCTCACCCAGCGGAGCAGAGGGGCAGAATCCCCCCCTCGCCCCCCAGTCCACGCTGTGGGGATGCAGCCCAGGCTGCGGGGGGTTTCCAGGCTGCCAGTGCACATCACTGGGGCGTGTGGAGCTTCTCACCCACCAACACCCCCATGCCCTTCTCCTCAGGGCTGCTCTCAAGCCGTTCTCTGCCCAGCCTGGAGTTGTGCTTGGGGTTGCCCTGACCCACGTGCAGGACCTTGCACTTGGCCTTTTTGAACTTTAGGAGGTTGGCAGGGTCCTGCCTGTCCAGGTCCCTCTGGATGCCATCCCTTCCCTACAGCGTGTCAACCGTGCCACGCAGTGTGGTGTCATCGGCAAAGTTGCTGAGGGTGCCCTCAATCCCACTGTCCATGTCAGTGACAAAGATGTTAAACAGCACTGGTCCCAGTACCAACCCCTGAGGAACACCACTCGTCACTGGTTTGCATGTGGACATGGAGCCCTTGACCACAACCCTTTGAGTGCGGCCACCCAGCCAGTTCCTTATCCATAATGAAACCGAGCCACCTCGCAGAGCCAGTGCATGGGGGTTGTGGGGAATTTCTGTCTTTGTCCCAGCTCAGTCATGTCAGAGGCTTCAGTGCTCAAAAGCTGTGGTAGAGCTGAGACCTCGGTGGTGGTCTGAGCGCACAGCGGGAGCCTGTGAGCATCCCCTGTGGTGGGCGTCCTGCTCCGAAGGCTCTGCAGGGGACAGTGAAGGACAATTTAAAGGTAAATGGTCTGTGAGTCTTGAAGGTTGGTGGTATTGGGGAGGGAGGGTGTCCTGGTTTGAGGTAAAACAGAACCAACTTTCTGTTCAGTAATTTTACTTCTTAGCTAGGCCTCCTCTAACTCTCTGAAATTAACAGCATGTTGTGCTGAAAACAGTTTGTCCTCAGAGTGACAAGACCAATGTTTACAGTTTATGCCAAGGAATGGTACCGGAGAGGCTCTTGCTTATACTTATTGCTGTAACAACCAAGGTCAGCTCATTTCGTTATTTGCCCTATTGGAGGGTCGGAAATGGAAAAGCACAGAGGGGTCCCAGCAGGGGGGAGGCGCGGACAGGACAGGGGACCCAAAACTGACCAACAGGGTATTCCATCCCACCTGCCCCGTGCTCAGTAAAAGCTGAGGGATCAAAGGGTCAGCTCTCTTCAATGGCCGACGTCCGAGCAGGACCGTCTGTTCATCTGCCTTTGATCCCGATCCGTGTGTTCCTGACTCCAGCTCTGGAATCCAGTTCCCACCCGTTGCCAGGTGCAGTCTGGGACTTCCCCAGTGCCTGCCAGGACGTCGTCCTGGGAGCTTAATATGGTTTTATATAATCTGTATCTATTCTCATTATTTTCCTTTATATTTTATTATCAATATTTCATTAAAGTAGTTTAGTTTCCTAAACTCATGAATCTCTCTCTCTCCTCCTCCTCTCTGTGTGCGAGAGGTTGGGGGGGAGCATCTGTCACCGGCCATTGGCTAGTTTGGCCAAAACCACAACAGAGGGACAGCTGGTTCTTAAAATTGGGTGTCACTGGAACCAGTCTGTAACCCACAATTTTGAAAAGCTCGTGGCCTTTTATAATATTGCTACATGCCAAGGTAATCTGCTCATTAATTCTTGATGCTGCAATTTAGGAGCCGTCTGGGGTTGTCTTTAAAGTGCTTTTGTTGGGAGATGCATTAGTGGTTCTGGTAACTAATCTGTCTCACTCAGTGCTGGACCACAGTCTCATGTTGATTTCCTTTGCAAATAATTTACTGCTCAATGGTCTAATTTAGCCAAATGAGCTAAAATCTGCTGTTTCACATACTAGGAGGGAAATGACAAATTTCGTGAGTGAGTCCCCCGGGGAAGCTCGGTGGTGACGCTGGCAGAAGGCCCTGGTGGGTTCCCTGCTGCCGGGCAGAGAGCTGGAGCCTCGCTCCATCCATTGGCTTCCGTGGCCCTGCCGCATCCCACAGGGAATGGCAGACGGGAAAGTGGTGCTGGGGAAAGGGCACTGGCTTCTCATTGCACACAAATTTGCTTTTTTTTCCCTCCCAGCCGAGCGGTCGTAATGTGGAGTGTGCGGGTGTTGAGCAGCTCCAGCTTGAATTATTTCCAGGTGTTTGTCCCGGTGGTTCCTGTGATTTAGGGCTGGTGATGGACAGCGGAGATCGATTCTGCCCCACCTTCACCTGATTCATTCCACAGCTTCTGTATAAAGTAGCAAACCTAATCTCGCTAATTAAAGGCAAGGAGAGCAGGTGTCTGTGCTGGTGGTTGGCGCAGCGCGGTGGGATGTGCTCCAAGTTATCCCTGCGTGGGGACAGCGGGGGTCCGGCCCCTGTCTGCAGGGGGACTCTGCCGGGACGTGTTCTCTCTGCCGACCTGTGTCGCGAATGGAAATACGTGACACAGTTACGATGTGGTAGCAATTCAGAATTTATTAATGATTTGAGGTAGATCAAGAGTTAAATTTTAGCAGCATTTAATCATTAACTGATTTAAGGATTTACAAAATAATTAAACAAAATAATTGAACGGTGACTTAGAGATTTGAAAGTGGCAAGATTCACACTAACTTAAGTTATCCCAAGTGAACACATATATGTAAGCACGAACATACAAGCACACGACACTTGAGGGGTCACACGCACACCTACACCCAAGTTTTAACTGTTAGGACCAAAGGTCCCTTCACAATGGGTGACTCCAATGAGCCAGTGGGTCCCCCTTTTAGACGCGCACGGACAAGTATTTGGATCCAGTAAAACACAGGAACGCCCACACCTGTCAGAGCTGCTGTGCGTGGAGAGGGGTGGATGAAGGAGAGGCCTAGAATTAAAGTTCCCTTTCTCCGAGTTTGGAGCAAATACTCCCAGTGCACCAGCGTTCCTCAGTGGGCAATAACTGGGACTCGATGGCGTTGACTCCCCCCAGCCGTCCAGTCCTCTAGGTGTCGGCCCGAGTGGCTACTGACTCAGGGGAGGTGCTGGCCACAGTCTGCTGCAATCCTGGGGAGCCCGAAGGGTCTCTCTGGAATCCCTACTTACAGGGTCTGAGATAATTGACTTTTGTCAGGTATTTTTCCACTCCAGCCCATCTCAGATGATGGGATATTCTGGTACTTTCCACCGGTTGTTGAAGTCCGGAACTCGCTGGATCTGCAGCCTCTGGTGTCAGTCCGCTTTGGGCCGTGGCCCGGGTGCAGAGGCAGTGGGCTCTCGGGGGCAACAGTCCCCAGCGATGGGGGAGCAGGAGCCAGCGTGGTCAGGGGGTGCCTCAACGCCACGGGCCTTCATCTTTCGCTATTCATCCCTGATGTCCCCTAGGCTGGGATGTGGCCCAAGGATGGGGACTCGCACCAAGCACCGAGTGGCCAAAAGGGGGACGTTGCACCCCCACAACCCACCAGTGTCTCCATGCGGGCGAGGAGCCGCCTGGCAGAGCTGGGATCGGGTCTGGGGAGGGGGTGCGGAGGGACGGATAGGGCTCCGCGGCCGGTCCTGCTGCTGCCGTGGTGGGTGAGGGATGACGGCGTGGTGAAGGAGTGTCTCTCAGACGGGACATCTGCCTCTCGGGTGTCTGGGAAATGGACGGTTTGGAGTAGAATTATTCGTGATGTACTGGCAGGTATGTTTTACCCTAATGGGGACTTCATAAAGGTGATTTTTCTTTTAAAAAAGCAGAAAATGCTCTTTTTTACCATGGAAGTTGTTAATCTTTTCTTGTACGATTCATGCTTTGACTTTCAGGCATTAACTCTCTCTCTCTCTCTTTGTTTCTGTCTTTGTCTCTCTACAGACCTTTGTAGTACTAAACAGAGGGAAAACACTCTTCCGATTTAGTGCCACTCCTGCCTTGTACATTTTAAGTCCTTTTAATCTGTTTAGAAGAATAGCTATTAAAATTTTGATACATTCATATCCTTTTTATTACTGAGTTGTATATTCATTGAAAACTCTCTTGCCTGGTGTCTTATTGCTCATTTCAAATAGTGTCTACGAATTCTGCATCTGGTGAAGTTGGATTGGCCTCAGAGCAGACACAAAAATGGGGGTTTTTGAATGAAAAATCATGGTTCTTTGGACACATCCAGTCAAGTAAATATTACATTTATTTTCCCTGCCGGATTGCACCTTTCTGTGTCTGCTTTGCCGTCAGACACAGACACGGATAAGTTTTGGGACGGATGTGGTTTAAGGTTGTGCTTCCCGTGAAGAGGAGTTGAGCTTTAAGTAGCTGCTAAAATGGTTAAATAGAATTAGCATCTGGTGAAGGAGACAGAGACACCTTAGATGTGATTAGACACTGACTAATTTCTTGCTCTTTTGGTATCTCCCAAACTCCCTTCTCCTGGTAAGGTTGTCCCAAAATGTTCTGCTGCAGGGGTCTGGGAGGCTCCGGCAGCTTCGGGAGCAGCATCCATGCGTGTTATTAGGAAGCAGGGGGAAAGGTAGTGTATCAGATGCGCTTCTTTGCCCTGTTTATTTATTTATTTTTAGAAAGCAACTGTAAAAGGGAAGCTCGTTCATTTGCTGGTTTAGAGGCTTCTATATCCTTATGTCCTGCATCTCATCTGCAGTAAAAGCTTTTCCATCTTTTCAAACTCGATTTGGGATCTAAGTCCAGGAACATTTTCCAGGGCTTGTGTCTCATATCCTGCAGGCACAGAGGGAGCCCAGATGTTTGGGAAGGTCCGTAGGGTTTTCTCCAAGCTAAATCCTAGGTGCCAATGGATTGCGATGCTGCTTTCCTGTCGGATATATTAGCAGACAATATTTTTTTATGTTACTGAATAAATGGAATTATTTGGGAAGACATTTCATTTAGGCATGTGATTTTTTAAGATCGTTAATACATATCTGAAAATATAAAATTAATTGAGTAGGGATGTAAAAATAAAAAGAGCTCCTGCTCTTATTCCCAATGGCTGCTGGAAGCACCTTGGCTCCTATCTGTAGTCCCCGGAGAACAGAGTGGAACAGTTGAATTTCGTTGTGGAAGGGTGAAGAGTGCTGGGTGGGGAGCCGCCGGGGATGCGAGGAGCCATGCTCATGTCCCTTTGATCCTTGACTTTGTTCTACAGTATTTAGCATGATCATTATGTGCACTATTTTGACCAACTGTGTATTCATGACTTTTAGTAACCCGCCTGAATGGTCGAAGAATGTGGAGTAAGTAAAGCTTCTTGTGTTTTTAAGAATCTTTTTGAATGTTGTTTTTCTTCTATTGAGAAATCTGTTCCCACTCACGTATAAATTCGCATGAATACAAGTTGTCTTTTATATCCACTCTGTTTAGACAAAAGTGTTTGTAATTCATCTTTTTTCATGACTACGATGACATTTCTACAAACTTCTCAGTGTGGCTCTCTCTCTTCCTCGTCACAGGTATACATTCACTGGTATTTATACATTTGAATCACTTGTGAAAATTATTGCGAGAGGTTTCTGTATAGATGGTTTTACTTTCCTACGCGATCCATGGAACTGGCTAGATTTCAGTGTGATCATGATGGCGTAAGTAGTGTTTTCAGATTATTTTGGGTATTTGTGGCGTGCGGGAGGAGGTGAGACCTCAGGAAGAGGGTGGGTACATAAGGGAAAAGTAACTCAAGAAAAACTTAGGTGAATCCCCACATTTCTTTCTTTCTAAAGAAAGCTCTAACCTGACATGGAGTCACAGATCTAAAATGCAAGTCCATGGAGTTAGTGGAGCTGCTGCAAAAAGTATGATTTTTCTGAAAACTGCCTTTATTAAGAATTTATAGTAACACCTAGCATTGTAGGTTGTTCACGTGCCAGAGTGGCAGCTTGTTTATTGTCCTTCCTCATTCTTTTCCGTTGTGCCGGATTGGCCTCTGCTGGTCCGATGATGAGAATTCCTGGGGATGTCTGAGTTCGGAGCTGCACCAGGAGATACACGCTGGATTTCTGGGTTTTTTCCTTCTTGGCCCATGCTGGCCGTTGCTTGGGCTCAGTGCGGATGGGGAACACCAGGGTACGACACCTGCAGTCTGAGTTGCCGCTGGAAGAGATGATTTTTTTTTTCCCCCCTTTACATTTGTTTTTGGAACATTGCACGTGTGCATATTTGGGCTCCCGTAGTCAATGGCGGCTGATGAAAACTGAGGGATCACGTAGGGTGGCTCAGGAGCCTAAATTTCAAGTGGGCAGAACAATTTAATTCTAGTAAAATGCTTTAATCATATAAAATGCCTTTTTTTGGCTGGATTCTGCACCCAAGGTTGTTGATTTTCCTGAGTTTCAGCTCTTTTTCCTACTTACCCTTTAGTTGTGTATTTAAATTATATGCAAAGAGTTGAACGTTGTACATAAAAGGCAAATAACAGGTCTCTCGCTGTCACTGACAGAACAGTTTGACTCTGTAATGGCTTCTGCATTACTGAAATTACACTTTTTTTTTTGGTTTTATGAAGCACTTGTAGTGGCCTTTCTGTACCTGGAGGAATCTTGAATATTGTGCATTTCTTTGCTTTTTTGTACCATGTTTCTCTCCAGACAGTACAGAGGAAATATTCTGAGTTGAGGTAAAATGTAACTCGGTTAACCTCACACTAAGCCTTTTATCCTCCCTGTATCTCAGGTTTATCCCCTTGTGCAATGGGGATAATCACCCCGACTGTGGCTCACAGACAGGTAGCAAAGTGTAAAGGATTAAAATGAAGGACCCTAATCAAAGCAAAAGATGATCATGCTTTATTAAAACGCGAAGTGAGGCAAATGTACCTGAAAGCACTGAACTGGGGTGATGTCACCAATCCCCTTGCATATTTGGCAGTTTTATAGTTACCATTTTATGCAGAGTTAGTGTTAAATTTTCCAATTCTGTACAGATGAGGACACAGGTATCTGACCGTGCGCTTGGATGAGCTGATTGCAGCGTGGAGAGACTTAAACTGTTTTGGCTCTGAATTTTTCTGTGTCTGTCTCTCTTTTAAATGCCAATTCTAAAGCATTTTAAATTACAAGCTGTTTCCTACAAGCAGACAGCTATATGAAAAGGAAGGTGACCCCAACGGTGCCATTAACTCTGGTTTAATTCTGCAGGTATATAACAGAGTTTGTAAACCTAGGCAATGTTTCAGCTCTTCGAACTTTCAGAGTATTGAGAGCTTTGAAAACTATTTCTGTAATTCCAGGTAAGGCGGCCTCCGGTTGGTGTTAGCTGTCGGGTGCAGGCCCTGTGAGTGATGTACTGCTTTGTCTGTAGTTGGTGTTTTATTTTGGTGTGTGTATTGTCATTGTGTTTTTGTGTGTGACCTCCCTCATTGCAGATATGTCACAGAGTTTGTGGACCTTGGGAATGTCTCAGCATTGAGAACTTTCAGAGTTCTCCGAGCTTTGAAAACTATCTCTGTTATTCCAGGTGAGAACCATTACGCATTAAAGGCTTGTCTTGCGTGTATCTCTCTATATATCTCCCCTCCCATCCTGCATTGCTTATTTCTCTGAAATGGCACTGGGATGTTTTGATGGGCTTTGCAGTCTGTATAAACAGAGCAGTTTGAAATCAAGGCTTCTGGGCCATCAAGTTACGTGACAAACAGCCTGCTGTTCCATACTTCTTTATCCCTGTACACGCATGTGACCACTCGAGCTCTGAAATGAGCGCCAGGCCTAAAGGTTAGTCCCGGAGGGTAGATTTAGGTGAAATCTCAGGAGGAAATTCTTGGCTGTGAGGGGGGTGAGCCCCTGGCCCAGGTTGCCCAGAGAAGCTGTGGCTGCCCCATCCCTGGAGGGGTTCAAGGCCAGGCTGGACGGGGCTTGGAGCCCCCTGGGCTGGTGGGAGGTGTCCCTGCCCAGGGCAGGGGGGGCACTGGGTGGGCTTTAAGGTCCCTCCCAACCAGAACCATTTCATGTCTCCATGAATAAAGGATCAGGCTCCTCACGCTCAGCAGTTTCTTGCTCAGCAAGTCATCCCATTATCATCAGTGTTTCTAGAGCTGGTTTAGGAATAAGTTTGTAAAGCAAGTGAGCAAAACTCAACCAAGGTTTAAACCTTTCTGCGTGAAGCTACCTCAGTTCCTTGGAGTCAGACAAGATCTAGGCAAGTTGTCTTCTAGGTAAGGACAAGAAGCTCGCCTCCCGTCTTCAGGAAGGGCTGATGCTCATTTTGCGATAGACTAAGCTAAGGGGAGTGTAGGCATTACCAGCTTTTGCATTTGTATGTCGTAGTGGAACTGGTTGCCAGCTGCCAGTGCCATAGTGTGTGACCCAAAGCTGCGCGTTCAGTGAGCCACAAGTTCCGGGTCCTAGACCTGCCCCGGTCACTCCCCCCAAGCTGGGCTTTGCAGGACCATCACTTATGAAACCACTTCTAGATTCTAGCTCAGTCTGGGAGTCAGAGGCTGAGCAGCAGCCCTTCCTTTATTGTATGAGACCATGGAGCCATTGTGGACTGAGAATATGATTCTGATCCCAATCCTGTATAGAAAAATCTTGTGCAGATGGTTTCTCAAAAGTGTCCCTAATTTCAAGGCTCAGTTTTTGTGGGCACTGAAGCATCTGTAGCTTTCCAGTTTTCAGGTGCTTAACCAGTCTCAAGGTGGGCACCCGAAATAATCACTGGATGAGTTTTGGTTTTCTATTTCTTTGTGGTTTGTTTCCTTATGTATTAACTGATAATGGTTCTTTTGCTTTCTCAGGCTACACTTGCACATACGTTTGCCAGAAAAGAGCCTGTGGAATTGTAGGGGCCATCACTTTTGTCCCCGTTCCAGACTGCTAAACCCATCAGCTGTCCATGGCTGTTGTGCATGATGTTCTTAATGGCACCCACTTCCCTTGCACCGAATGAGAGAATGCTCAAGTCATGTTCGTTCTTAGCCTTCCCTAACGTTTGTGCGCACACAGAGAGCAAACGCTGTTTGGTAATTGCTGTTAGCAGTGCACTAGACGGATCTGAAGTGCAGTTGCGATTCTGTCAGCCTGCTACAGGTATTAACTGCCTTGCTCGAAGAAAAGCATTGATGTTAAATTCAGTTTCGTATATGTTTTGTTTTCATAATCGTAGCAAAGTGGAGATGATGCAACTTTAATGAGCTGGTTACGAAATGTGTGACAGCATGCTTGTCTTCCTGGGGAAAGGAGCAGAACAGTTTCGTCCTGTATCGTTCTCTCCATCCTGCCCAAAACTAACGGACTTTTCCTTTTGTTCCAAAAGACAGCAAAGGCAGGGTCTGAGCCCTTCTAAATTCAGTGCAGCCTTGCTTTTTATTAGCGGGCTGATTTGCTGTATGCTTTTATTAAAGGGGATCCTTCCTGAGAGCCGGGCACACTGAATGCGCCATGGCTGGAACCGTAAATGGCAAAACTGTGGTTATTTGCACCGGTTTTGTGCTGGGACAGGGTTGCCCCAGCTGGGTTCTGCGGCACGTGGGTCCAGCACAAACCTTGCTCCCCTCTCCCTGTTCTGACTAACAATGCAAGGAATGTGCAGCGTTTGCGTAATTAGCCTTTTGGATTATTGAATGTGAACTTGGGCACAAAGTGCTCTTTATGGGCTTTAGAGCTGTCACGTCTCGGGGAAGAAGTGATTTTTAGAATACACTTCATACTGAAATACAAAGTGGTTCCTTTTCTGCCCCAGCACATGTAACGCAATGGGAATTTTAATACAGTGCTGAGCTAATGAGAAACTCATCTTGGTGTTATGACGAGTGCTAACTACATCTTCTATCAATAATTAGCATTATCTTCAGTGTCTTTTTTAGACAAGATAAAAATGGGAAATATTACCAGAATATGATACAATTCCTGGCAGGTAGAGGGTCTGTGTGGATTTGTGTGGCAGAGGTAAACTGTGGCATCTATGAGCTAAAACATCAAAATGCTGCTTTCATGGTATGGCTTGGCAGACCATGCAAAACTGTGGTGGTCTAAAGATATTTAATTTTTTTTATTGGCACGCGAGTGATTGGTGTTTTAATTGCCAAATGCCATCAGTCCCGTGCGTTGGCAGCCTGTGACGTCTGTGTTAGACGGGGCCGGGGGATGCTGGGTGTGCAGAGCACGAGGGCAGCGGCCTCCGTGGGGCTTGTCCTGCGCCACGCTGGCAGCGCCGGTGCTGCCAGTTCCTCCTCCTGGTGCCACCGCCGGGGGAAAAACATGGGCGTGGGGGCTGCGTGCGCGGGGCCGGGGGCTGCGGGCGAGCGCTGGAACGGCCCTTCGTCTGCCAGAACGAACAGCAAAGAACCGCTTTGTGTGGGAGTAGGGCTTTGGCGTTGGGTAAAAGCGTTGAAGGTCAAAGTAAAACATGTTTTAAAAAATTATTCCTCCCTAAGAATTCCATTCTATTTATGTATTTTTGAATCTTTGTGTTCCTGGTATGGCTCAATCCTCTGTTGGTATAGAAGAGTTTCCTGACAAAGTTTTATTGCAGAAACCACAGCCTTGGATCTGATTAGCCCCAAATTCAGCTGGAGCTGTGATTTTTAGGTTTTTTTTCTCCTTCCTCCCTTCAGCCTCCTTCACTGCTCCCTCATAAATGCAGGATCATCCTACTTGACCTCAGAAAGGCTGATGAAAGCCCAAATTCTGTATGATTTCTGCAGCCCAAACTCTTGCTTGTTGAGATCTGTCTTCCAGCAGCAGGAGTGCTGCGTTCTTCCCCCGGCTCCTGGAGGTTCCTCTTACAGACCAGACTGGTTTGGAGAACCAGCAGGGTTCTTGGCTTGTGCCTGAGCTCCCTTTTTTAATTCAGCCCTGCCCTTTACTGATCCCAGTGTCCCGAAGAGCTGGCCCTGGGGGTGCAGCCCTGCCCATAACAAGCCCCTCTGCTGAATGATGACTCCAGCTGCCGCAGGGGATGGGGAAGCGCTGAGATGGTGCAGTTCAGCAGTGGGAACTTCAAATGTAGGCAGGTTGAAAGGTATTTGGTCTTTGTAAGTTGTTGTAGTTTGTGCCGATGAGCCAGGTTTCACTGCGGCAGGGGAGTTGTGGCAGAACACTACAATTAAACGTCTCTGGACAAACCCTCCCATGGCAGAGACTCCCTGCTAGGCTCCGATGTTCTCCATGATGAACGCTGGTGTCTTCTTTTGTTCTAACTATTGGTAGTTCACCATCGAAACGGGTGAGCTTGGGTCATCCAGCACTTTCCCTGTCCTGTGGGAACACCCGAGTGTCGTAACGGTCCCCAGGAAAACGTGTTCCCTGTTTTATAGCAACAGTCTCTTGCCACCCTATCACGGTTGCCAGGTACTGTATGTATTTGAATTTTTGGTGTCTTTTTGTTCTCCAGGAGTGATTTCTAGTCTTGTTTTCTTCTCTGCAGGCCTGAAGACCATTGTGGGTGCCCTAATTCAGTCTGTGAAGAAGCTGTCGGATGTAATGATCTTGACAGTGTTTTGCCTCAGTGTCTTTGCTCTCATTGGGTTGCAGCTGTTTATGGGCAATTTAAGGAACAAGTGTGTGATATGGCCGATCAATGTGAATGAGACCTTCCTGGATAACGGCTCAAAGGGCTTTGACTGGGAGGAATACACCAACAATATGTGTAGGTATTTCTGCAGTGATACTCCCTAAAACTTTCTCATTTGACTTAATGCTGCTTACTGGGATTTCTGACATGGCTTATAGTGCGGCGTGTCCAGCTTTGTGCACTAAAAACCCCTTGCTCAGATACTCTTCAGGTTTTTTGTTAAGGTGTTTCTAGTTGGGTTCATCCTTTTAGAAGGTCTTCGCTGTGCTCTTTTAGCTAAGTACTTTTGTCAAAAATACTTTTTTTCTTCTGCTTTATTTCCATTTTAAAACTGTTTAAATACAGTAAAAGGGAAGCAACTGCCCATTTAAACCCCTGGGCGGAATGTCAGGTCCTTTGCTGAGTTTACTGGTTCTCCGAAGAATGCTCATGAAGCTGTTGGTACCTGTCTCTGCTGCATCCTCCCGCACTGGCTGGAAATGATGCTGGAGAATCATTTCAGAGCTGGAAATGATGCTGTGGAAGATCAAGGAACCAGTTTTTATAACTTAATTTCTTCCTTCCTTCTCGTTTCGAGCTTCTCTACTGCGCAGTCAGCTCCTTTTAAATTTTTATTTGTATTGCTGTACTGACTTCCAGGAAGAAGTTTAAACTTGGGCACTGGTAGTGGGGCTAATGCTATTTAAAGCTGAGTTAGTTTACCATTAAATTTATCAGTAGGGGATCTAGAGGGATCCTCAGGGAAGGTTTTTATAGCACTATAGTATGTTAAATCCTATAACTCCATATGTGTGTGCATGTAATCTTTTCTTTTTTATCTTCTTCAGCAAATTTTTACATAATTCCTGGCGCCCCTGATCCTTTGCTCTGTGGTAACAGCTCGGATGCAGGGTGAGTGCTGAGCTTTATTCAGAGTAGAGACGTATTGATGTCGGCTGATGATGGCAAAACTTTTGGAATGTTTCCTGTTGCTTCCTTTGTTGGTTCTGGTGTTATTTTGCATGTAAAAGGTTTCATGTTTCTTAATCTAATTATTAATCCATTGTTACTATCTGTTTGACTAATATAGTGTAAGCTGACGTTTCCGTTCCTCCCATGAGGCAGGTGTGTCTGATGGTGGTCACTAGTGGTGCTATTTCCCTCTGAATCCTATCACAGGAATCACCAGAGAAGCAGGGGAGGGAGGTTCAGAAATGGAAAATTTCCATGTATTACGGGCTCCAACTGGTGTTTCACCCAGTCCTTCAGCTCTAAAGACACTTAGGGCAAAAGCTCGTCCTTCTGGCTGATGTTGGGTGAAAAGCTGCATGTTGCTGCATCTTGTTTCCATAGGACAAAGAAAACGGGGCTTTTCTGAGATCTTCTCTGTTGGTCTCCTTGTCTGCTGGTCTTACCTGACGTGGAGAGCAAAATTCACGCCTTTTGTTAGGAGGGTTGTGAAAATCTCCATGAGCATGGGTAACGTGTGTGCTGTCAGCCTGCTCTGTCCCTTTGACTGTCTCCATGCCCTGAAATGGCTGTTGTCCTCTTCGCAGCCAATGTCCAGAGGGCTACACATGCATGAAAGCAGGACGGAACCCCAACTACGGTTACACAAGCTTTGACACTTTCAGCTGGGCTTTTCTGGCTTTATTTCGCCTTATGACTCAGGACTTTTGGGAAAACTTGTATCAATTAGTAAGTAAACACTTTGCTTCGATGTTATCCAGGATGAGAATGTGGGGACAATACAGGAAAGAAAAGCCTGTCAAGCTTTGTTGTAGTGCTCCTGTCTGAAAGAGTAACAGTGAGTAGAGCTGCGCGAGGAGGTAGTGAGTGATGAGGAGGAAAGGATATCGCCAGGGAGCGGGTGTTGGACTCTTAAGCCCAGGAGGGACGGCAGGTCGCCAGGGTGCTGGCAGCTGAGCTGGGAATTAACTCTGGAAGGACCTGGACCGCCTGCTGCAGAAGGTGGCTCCTGGTGGTGGGCTGGACTAGGTGACCTTTAAATGTCCCTTCCAACCCAAACGGTGCTGTGGTTCTGGGGTTGTGAGCGGCTCAGCTCTATTCTCAGAAGGTGCTGGGGCACTTTGGAGAGCAGAGTCTTTCCTTGTAACCCGAGGACGGTTTGGGGATCTTGCTGAAATGGCTTTTCTTCTTTTTTTGTTTGGTTTTAAAGGAGTCCAAGCATTGAGTTTCACACTGTACTTGTGAATCCTTTCAGTTTGCATCTGCCGGATGTTCCCTTAGGAGAGGAGGAGGGATGTCACCTTCTGTGTTTATGGCTAATGGATGTGCAGCAGCTTAGTGCTTTGCAGGCGAAGTGCTGAGAAGTTAAATATTCAGCACGGCTATATTTTCTGAGAAGCATTCAGGTCAAGAAACTTGGGATCAGTTCCCCTATCAGGTGTCGCACTGAAATTGCTTTCCCCTTTCCTTTTCTCTTCCCTCTATCATGCTACTTTTCTTCCAGACCTTACGAGCAGCAGGAAAAACCTACATGATCTTCTTTGTCTTGGTCATCTTTGTGGGATCATTCTACCTGGTTAATCTCATTTTGGCTGTGGTGGCTATGGCTTATGAAGAGCAGAACCAGGCCACGCTGGAGGAGGCAGAGCAGAAAGAGGCGGAATTTAAGGCCATGTTGGAGCAACTGAAAAAGCAGCAGGAAGAAGCACAGGTGAGTGTTCCGATGGTATATTTTTTTGATGCGTTTACATATTTTAATATTTATTTGCCTGTTATTACAGAGCAGTGATGTATAATCAAAAAATGCAGCAGCACCCTGGCATCGTGTCTTCTGCTGACTGGGGTGACAATTGCTCTCAATTCCTGGCTGCTGCTGGTTTTTTCCTGGAGCTCGCTGTGTTTATTTCATATGGGAAAACTGCCTTCTGTTAAGGAATTTTTAAACAATTCCAGAGTTTCTAGTTTAGTGTAGGAATATCATTGCAAGACAGACACGTACAAGTTTGTTAGTCCTTTACCAAATGTTTACAAACAAAGCTGAGGGACTACTACTTGCAAAAGTCGACAGTAAAAATCTAGACAAGTCCTGGATACAAGTTTCTTCCAAGAGAAAGAATAAGCCTCTCAGTCCTGCCCCAAAGACTTGTGCTTGTGTGCACTCAGCCACACTCTTAAAGCAGAAAATGGAGTATTAATCATGTTAAGATCTGATTTATTTTTCCTTTCTCTTGCCTTCCCCCTCAGGCTGCTGCCATGGTCACTTCGGCAGGGACTGTCTCTGAGGATGCTGTGGAAGATGATGGTGGGGGTAGGATGTCTCGGAGCTCCTCTGAGATTTCCAAACTCAGTTCCAAGAGCGCCAAGGAGCGTCGAAACCGGAGGAAAAAGCGAAAGGACAAGGAACTGTCAGAAGGAGATGAGAAGTGTGACAATGAGAAGGTGTTCAAGTCTGAGTCTGAGGATGGCATGAGGAGAAAAGCATTCAGGCTACCAGATAACAGGCTAGGAAGGAAGTTTTCCATCATGAACCAGGTAGTTTTCATTTCCTTTGCTAATGTTTATGTTTGCTGGTAGTCAGGATAATATTGTAGTTTAGATCCCGATTAGCATGTCAAGGGAATCTGCCCACTGTCGTAAACTTGCAGTTGATCAAGAAGACACCTACGGGCCAAGTTTACAGCCCTTGCATACACTTACCCTAGCGTATGTTGTCCTGAGAGGAGGGAATCTCACCAGAAAGCTTCTTCACTGACAGCCAGGGGTGAACAACTCTTAAAGTGCAGCTGCCACCAAAGTGGCGGTGGTTTGTGTAGAGGGAGCGAAACTACGTTAACAGCACTTGTCAGCACTACAGTGCTTTGTTTGCGTACTCTTCACGCTTTGTCATTCTTTCTTTCCTCCCTCCCAGTCTCTCCTCAGCATCCCAGGCTCCCCTTTTCTCTCCCGACACAACAGCAAGAGCAGCATCTTCAGCTACAAGGGGCGGTTCCGTGACCCGGGTTCGGAGAACGAGTTTGCGGATGACGAGCACAGCACCGTGGAGGAAAGTGAAGGCAGGAGAGATTCCCTCTTCATCCCCATCCGCGGCCGCGACCGCCGGAGCAGCTACAGCGGCTACAGCGGCTACAGCCAAGGTAGCCGCTCCTCACGGATCTTCCCCACCCTCCGCCGAAATGTGAAGAGGAACAGCACGGTGGACTGCAACGGCGTGGTGTCCCTCATTGGGGGCCCGCCTTCCAGCATGCCCGGGGGACGCCTTCTGCCTGAGGTGAAAATAGATAAGGCAGCTGCTGATGACAGTGTAAGGAGTTAGGCAGTGAGTAGATAGTGTAGGAATGGCCGCCTCTTCTCTCTCCTCTGCCGAATGCTGCCATCCGAGCGCACTGGGCTCCCCAGCAGGACCAGCGTCTGTCTGTCCGACCTCAGGCGATAAGTCTGTACTGGATTGAGCACCCCACGCTTCAGCGTCCCCTCTTTCCTTCTCAAACTCAATGACCCTTCTTCTCCTCCTCCTCCCACAGCTTCCTGGGAAAAAAAAGCTTGGAACTGAGCCCTTAATTAAAGGGTTAATAATAGTAGGAGCCCTTGTGGTATGTTGGGGCAATTCATAAGGAGCTATTTAAAGCATGGGAATGGGGAAACTGCACAAAGTCTGCTGTAAATATTCTCCACAATAAGATAAAATATTTAAGGATTCAAAAGGAAATACAAACAATCTTTTAGCTCTCACTAAAGTTTGCAAGGGAAGCTGTTAGTAAAATAAGGACTTTTTTTAAATACTGTTTTTTAATTTTTGAATTTTCCTTGACTGACTTTTTGTAATTAGTTGACTGAAGTGGTATTGAGTAACCTTTTTAGTGGATCCGCATTTCAGAATGTGGGAGAGAAACAAAGCTCAAAAAACAGAATATTAGTTATTGGGGCATAAAAGAATCTGAACAAGAGATACCTAAATTGGTTTTTTTTCTGAGAAAAGCCTGGTTACCTTGACTATAAATTCCAAGCTGGTTTTTTTTTAGTTATTTCAATTCTTGCAAGCTGTTTGCAACCCATTTGCCCTTAATTAGTTATGTTAAGCATCAGTTGCTCCTTGTTTTTTTTTTTCCCCTAGTTAGCATGTTAATACAGTGTTTGCTTCAGTATATAATTCTCTTTCTAACACAGCATGAATGTGGCAAGAACTGTAACCTGCATGCTGCATGTGTAAAAGAGGAAATATTACTTTGCAGTTATTTTGTGAACTCGTTATGTAGAGAGGGTTCAACAAGCAATTAAGCGTCATGGTGGGAGAGCAGTTCACAAGCAGACGGCGGCAAATTCCTATCATGAGGAGAAAGCCCCAATTATCTGTTAGCGCACAAGATTGTCCGTGCCTAACAGAGACTGACATTCCCAGAGAGATGTGGGGAGGGAAACTGTGAGGTACCTTTACGAGTTCTTTGGCTTGGGGAGAGCGAGGTCATCCTTCACCAGGGCAAGATCCAGATGTGGTTTCATCTCCCTGCTGTGTTGGAAAATCAGCTTCATGATGGGCTGGAGTGGGAGAAATCCCCGCTGGTTCTCGGAGGGTGGTGTGGCCAAGCTTCTCTTACCCTAATTTTCAGATGCTGTTTTTGAAATAAATGTTAATACTGTCAAATTTTGGTTCCGAAACCTGGTTAATCTGGGTGGTTTAAAGGATGCTGGGGTGGAGTTCCCACTCTGACCAGAGGGGTTGTGACATGGGCTGGGTGAGAGAGCCACTGCCCGTCTGGGCCATTTCGTAGTCGTACAGAGTGTAAATTACTTTGTCCTACAGCAGTCCTTGTTCGAAATTTTCTTTAAAGTATAGTCCATGATTTGTGTAAGGCTGCAAAGTGCTGGTGCTAGCAGAAATGAGGGCTTGAGCATTGGCTTGACTACTTACCTAATGTAGGAAAGTGAGGAGGATAGCAGGAACAAAGGTCTTTTTCTCTCTTGGGTGTGTGTGCAATATTTCTAGGCTGAGAGTATGTAAAATACTGGGAAGGCTAAGCGTTTGTATTAATCGTCCTATGAATTTTGCAGGGTACTACTGAAATCGAAATCAGAAAGAAGCCTGGCGGGTCTCTCCTGGTCTCGATGGATCAGGTGAACGCATCCTATGGAAGAAAGGATCGAACCAACAGTGTAATGACGGGGTTGACAAATACCCTTGTTGAGGGTAGGTATGGCTTGGAGGTTTGCCTTTCCAGTAGGTACGTATCCATTGCCCTCTCGTGGTTTGCTGGAGGAAGACAGACCCGTCCCCCTGGCCGTTGTGGGTAGCTCCTCACACGACATCTGCCCTGGGTTCCCTGTGCTGGAGCTGGGCTGACGGAGCCTCTGCACGGCACAGAACACGGGTACAAACACGTGTGTCTGCTCAGTCTATCCAAGAGGATGCCCAGTGACAACGTTAAGCGTGGTGAGATGGGTTCACGGGAGCAGAGCGATAGCCGGTCTGTAGGAGCTCGGTGAGGAGCACAGGCTCGGGTCAGGCCCTGTCTGTCTGGGCACAGCTGCGCCCAGAGATCAGTTTGGAGCCTTGGGTACCAGAGGGAGGACACGCGTGTCCCTCAGGCACATAGAACTCAGCTATCCCTGCTTTTGAGTAGTACAGATTCATGCACTGGTTTTGCCTAAACCTGCTTTTGAGGTTATTATTGATACAGAAGTATTTATTAGACTTTATTTCACTTGGTTTTCCATCTGAATTACATAGAGGCAGAGGTAAAGACAACAAAGAGTTGTAATTTTACAGTAATGAATATGCAGTGTGGAGATTATAGAGTTAGTGTTGGACACAGGTGGTGTGTCTTCTGCCATCTCCCGAGGACTGCAGAGACCCTCCTTTGCTCAGTCCTTGGGAGAAGGAGGTTTGAGCTGCGCTGAGAGCCGAGATGTGACATCTGTCAGAAGAGAAAGGGACTTCTGGATGACGGAAATTCTGAAATGGACAGCACGCGGAGATGAGATTTCTAAATATGTTATGCAGGAGCCGGCAAGAATTTATGAACAGCAGCCATATGAGGTTGATGATCTCAAATTCCTGCTGTCTCCTGTAATAAAATTGTATGAAAACTAAATATACTTAGAAATAGAGCAAGGTTCTGCTGCTGCTTCCCTCCTGCGCAAACGCCTACGGGCTACAGTGCTACGGTCCTCCTTTTTAACTTTAGAAATTCCAAGGCAACTAAATACTAAGCAACCAGAGAACCAATGAGAAGGAGAGCGCAGTGGTCCTTTCCCTGCCCATAAAAAAATAAAACTTCAGCATGAGCAGCTGTAGAGCCTGAATGGAACCATTGCAAGGGAAAGAGTAGAGGGGGGAATCTCCCAATTTATTTTATTTTTTTTTTCCCTAAGCACTTGAAAGAAGCCAGTGTAAAAAAAACAGAAATGGACACAACATCATGTTAGATTTCTGTAAATGGATGTGGTTAGTCTTAATCAGGTTATTCCTGTTTAAAATCCGTTGCAGCATTATGTCATAGATTTCCTCTTTTAGACCATGTCTGCATTCAGAGCAGAATTCATTTAAGTTATTTAAAAACTGGCACCAAAGACAGTTTAGAATCTGTAACTTTGATTCACACCGTTTTACCTTGATGGGTTCCGAGTTAAATATATGCCTTCATTTCAAATAATTTGGACTGACTCCCAAGACCCAGGTGGGCTGCTGGGGGGAGGTTAGAGCTGCCCCTCCTGGAGCCCTCTTGCAGGCGCGATGCAGCTCTCGCCGAGGGCCAGGGTGGAAGCTCAGTGCAAAGACTTGCCCGGACTCTCCTGGCGCGTAATGGGCCGTGGCCGTAAGGTTCATGGCTTCGTAACTCTTTGTCTTAAGCCACTGCTGGGCATCCTCCAGGTCTTTGGTTTTGAGTGCTGTATGTACATACGGCAAAACATGTCTTTGGCCCAAGAACATTGTTGTACAAGCAGGGAGACATGAGAGGGGTTCCTGACAGCCAAGAATGGATGGTGTTTCAGCTGTGCTGAGGGTCAGACGGATCACACGGCCTTAGAGGTGAAGACTGAACTCTTGTTTGCTGTTTTGTTTTGGGACTGCAGAGCTGGAAGAGTCCCAGAGGAAGTGTCCCCCTTGCTGGTACAAATTTGCCAACACATTCTTGATCTGGGAATGCCACCCGTACTGGATCAAGCTGAAGGAGATTGTGAACTTAATTGTCATGGATCCTTTTGTTGACTTGGCCATCACCATCTGTATTGTGCTGAACACTTTGTTCATGGCAATGGAGCACCATCCTATGACCCCAGAGTTTGAACACGTGCTCTCCGTAGGAAATCTGGTAAGATACTATTGGTAAATATTCCTTACGGATTTGCTCCTACTGGGATATGTTGCTTGTTAGTGTGGACTTAGACTGAAAGAACTGCTACTCCAGGTGCTAGAGGTCACGGGGCGATGTGAGCTTACCCTTGCTGCAGTCTGTGGCCACTCAGAGATGTTTGCTAAGGGTGCGCTTCACTGGTCAGAATTTGTTACTACTTAAAAATCCATCTTTTAATTCCTGGAATGCCTGAGTAGGTCAATGATGTTTGTGCTGCACGGGGGGAGAAAAGCCTGTTGTGGACAAGCACGTGGCATTGCATAGGCTGCACGTTGGAATTGGCGTAAGAGATCTCATCATTTGATATTTAACCTGAAGACCAGAAAATGAACAAAAGCGAATCTTTGCCTGTTCTTGTTCTCTCTCCTCACCGCTCCAGGTTTTCACTGGAATTTTCACAGCAGAAATGTTCCTGAAGCTCATCGCCATGGATCCCTACTATTATTTCCAAGAAGGCTGGAACATCTTTGATGGATTTATTGTCTCCCTCAGTTTAATGGAACTGGGTCTGGCAGATGTGGAAGGACTTTCTGTGCTGCGATCTTTCCGATTGGTATTCCATATTCCAGTTCTTTTTGAACGTTACTGTCTTCGAGCTACTAGAAAGCTTTTTATATAAGAAAAGGCAAAACCCACTTTTTTTTCGGTTTTGGGTGGGACAGAGATGGAGTAGTGTCATTTTTGTGGTCTCTTCTTACTTCACAACTGTTTACAAAATCTGAGCAACAGCTCGTTGCACTGAGGCAGTGAGGGGTGACTTGGGAGGGATCTTGGTGTAGAGTATTTAATGTGGATGGACACGGACCATGTTAGAATGCACCTATTATTTCATGCAATCGAATTTGGTAGGTTGTATGTTACAGTCTAATAAAAGTGATGAATATGTACAACCTTCACGTGCTTTAACTTGTGCTGTCACTGGTTAAGCTTTTGAAAATTACATTACGAAAACCTCAGGGTTAGATTTTTGGACACAGAGGACCACAACTGAGGTCGGATTTTCTAAGGAGCACAGTACTCAGAAGCTCCCACTTATATCCAGCTTCAGAAAGTCTGTCTCCGAATGAGATTCTCTGGAAGTTAAACTTGGTAGTGTGTTCTGGATATGCCAGATGTCCTTTTTTCCAGGAAAATGTGAAGCATTCAGGAAAGAAAGAAGTAGTTTTTCTTGATACACCCTTCAAATAAGTTTCCTGACTTCCTTAATGTTGCAGATTTTGAAAGCAAGCTGGAAGCTTCATGCTTTTCCTTTGTAAAGGGAGATGGGGGATCCCACGTAGGAGGCCACATTCAAAGAGAAGTTCAGCGTTCCCTGCTCCCACTGAGTTCAGTAGCAGAAGCAGGGGCTTATGTTGGTGTAAAATACAAGATGGTTGCCGTTTACAAAGTTCTGATTTTCCTCTTTGTTTAAGATGAAATTAAATTTTTGTTTGTCTTTTTTGTTTTTTGCAGCTGAGAGTCTTCAAACTGGCCAAGTCCTGGCCCACTCTGAACATGCTGATAAAAATCATCGGTAACTCAGTGGGTGCTTTGGGGAACTTGACCTTGGTGCTAGCCATCATCGTGTTCATCTTTGCTGTGGTGGGCATGCAGCTCTTCGGCAAAAGCTACAAGGAGTGTGTCTGCAAGATCAATCCGGAGTGTGAGCTACCCCGCTGGCACATGCACGATTTCTTCCACTCCTTCCTTATTGTCTTCCGTGTGTTGTGTGGGGAATGGATTGAGACCATGTGGGATTGTATGGAAGTAGCAGGACAGGCCATGTGCTTGATTGTCTTCATGATGGTCATGGTCATCGGAAATTTAGTGGTCAGTAAATGGTTACTGATGGTCTTTATTGGTTGCCTCTGGGTGGGGTAGAACATGGGGAGACCACAGCACTAGGGAGTAACGGTTTATGAGTCTGTTCCAGCTTTGGTGGGGTCCTTCATGGCCTTTGACAGATGAACAGTCCTGTTCACTTCGGTAGCACCATATTAAGGGTGTGCTTTGCTTGATTAGAGCCTTAAACAGTTGCCCAGGAGTAAAGCATCCAAGCAGTTTGAATAAAAGCTGTAAGTACAGAGAACCCCTCTCTTATGAAGAAAGGCTGAGGGATTTGGGTCTCTTTAGTCTGGAAAAGAGACGTCTGAGGGGGGACCTGATCAACGCTTATAAATACTGACAGGGTGGGTGTCAGGAGGATGGGGCCAGGCTCTTCTCAGTGGTGCCCAGGGACAGGACAAGGGGTAACGGGCACAAACTTGACCATGGGAAGTTCCCCCTAAACCTGAGGAGGAACTTCTTTCCCTTGAGGGTGGCAGAGCCCTGGCCCAGGCTGCCCAGGGAGGGGGGGAGTCTCCGTCTCTGGAGACATCCCAAACCCGCCTGGAGGCGTTCCTGTGCCCCCTGCTCTGGGGGACCCTGCTCTGGCGGGGGTTGGACTGGATGATCTCCTGAGGTCCCTTCCCGCCCTGTGATTCTATGAAGCCCTCAGTCAAAGGGGACAGACCCACACCTTGCCTGAGAGGGTAAAAGAAGCTTAAAAGAAAGAAAACCTGTCTTTTCAAATGCCAGAAGAGGTGATAACTTGGTACAAAGGGGAAGGTCCTGAGGTGTTAAAATTAGGTTGAAAGTTTCTTCTAAAATCTGCCCACTAGTTCAATCATGAGGTATGGCAGTGTGCAAGAATCAGCTGGTGAAACTGCACGGCCTGTTGTGTGGGAGGTTAGACGAGATCATGATGTTTCCTTCTGGTCTTAAATTTTATGAAGAAAAGCTATGGAGGAAAATGTAAGCAAGAATGAAGTAGTGTGAACAGTTGCATGTCTTCAAAGTCGCGTTGTGAGCTCTCTCTGAGAGGACTTGTCTCGCCAAGGGATTTCAACAAAATAAGTCTTGGGGTCTATCACTAGGTGTGGGCAATGAAATAGAGCTGGGAGTGATCACTGAAAATGCCTAGGTTTGGCCCATTTTCTCTGAGCCAGAGATGAGACTAAACCAGTAGCGCTGAATTTAATCCCTTGGATGGCTGCTGCGTAAATCCCTCTGTAACACCCGGAGTCTGGCTGCTGCAGGGGGCTCTGTGGTGGGGACCTGCTCCAAGCCCCTGCAGAGCTGTGTGCCGTGCAGGGTGCCCCGTTTACGGGACACGTTGCAGGAGCAGGGTCTTGTTCCTTGAGTCCTGGGAACCTCAGTAGGCCTGTGGGACCCAGAGCTGGTTCCCAGTGTGGTGTTTAGAGGCTGAGCTCCCTGTTAACATCAGCAGCACTTGGGTGGTTAAATACTCATTTTCAGCTTTGGAAACATAACCCTTGTCAGCTCTGCAAGCGTCACCTCTTCTTCTTCAGGTGCTGAACCTGTTCTTAGCTTTGCTACTGAGCTCCTTCAGTGCAGACAACTTGGCAGCAACAGATGATGATGGGGAGATGAACAACCTGCAGATTTCTGTTATTCGGATCAAGAAGGGCATTGCCTGGACCAAGGCAAAAGTACGGGAGTTCATGCAGGCTCATTTCAAGCAGAGGGAGGCAGATGAGGTCAAACCCTTGGATGAATTGTACGACAAGAAGGTAAACTGCATCGCTAACCATACAGGGGCTGATATAAACAGAGACATTGATTATCAGAAGAATGGCAACGGCACAACGAGTGGAATTGGGAGCAGTGTGGAGAAGTATATCATAGATGAAGATCACATGTCCTTCATCAATAACCCCAATCTCACTGTCCGGGTGCCTATTGCTGTAGGTGAATCAGATTTTGAAAATCTCAACACAGAAGATTTCAGCAGTGATACAGATCCCGATGGCAGCAAAGAGGTAGGATGAAATACTAAAAATTAATTTGAGTCATTTGACCCTCGTGCAAGTGCCTGGAAGCTTCTTGGAAGGAAGAACTAGATAGTTCCAGCACAAAACTTTTATTCATATTATGACATTGTCTTTGCCCTCAAGACAGAAATTTCTTGTGCTAGTTGCTCTGTGGAGAGCCACAAATACTTATATATAATATAAATACTTGATACTCTCTGTCCTGTTAACATGTGAGGTAACCTGGGTCAGGATCTTAATGAGGTGAAGTGGGGAAACAACTTTCGTTACAGTAAATCTGGTGAACAGATTGCTGAGTCATCATGAAGTTTGATATTTGTTGGGAACTAATTATAGATTGGATTCGGTTTTATTTTGTGTTCAAGAAACTTGATGAGACCAGCTCCTCTGAAGGTAGCACCATTGATATAAAGCCTGAAGTGGAAGAAGTCCCTGTGGAGGCACCAGAGGAGTATCTGGACCCTGACGCGTGCTTCACAGAAGGTAAGCTGACTCTCAGTGTAGAAGGAATCATAGAATCCCAGGTTGTAAAGGAACTCAAGGATCGTCTGGTCCAACCTTTCTTGACAAAAGCACAGTCTAGACAAGGTGGCACAGCACCCTACCCAGGCGAACCTTGAAACTCTCCAATGTCAGGGAATCCACCACTTCCCTGGGGAGATTATTCCAGTGGCAGATTGTTCTCTGTGAAAAATTTTCCTCTTGTGTCAAATTGGAATCCCCCCAGGAGTAACTTGTACCTGTTACCCTTTGTCTTTTCCATGTGACTCCTTGTAAAAAGGGAGTCTCTATCTTTTTTGTAGCCACCTTTTAAATACTGGAACGTGGTGATAAGGTCTCCCCTAAGCCTTCTTTTCTCAAGGCTGAACAGACCCAGTTTTCTCAGCCTTTCCTCATATGGCAGCTTCCCAGTCCTTGGATTGTCATGCTGGCCCTTCTCTGGACCCTCTCCAGCCTGGCCACATCAGTCTTGTATAGCAGGGACCAAAACTGCGCACAATATTCCAGGTATGGCCTGACCAGCGCTGTGTAGAGTGGGATAGTGCCTTCTTTCTCTCTGCTGGTGATGCCCTTGGTGATGCAGCCCAGCATCCCGTTCGGTTTCTTTGCTGCAGCTGCACACTCTTCACCCGTATTGAGCTTACTGTCCACCAGGACCCCTGGGTCCCTTTCCACAGAGCTGCTCCCCAGCAGGGTAGATCTCAGCCCGATGGGAAGCCACCGACCTGTTTCGGGGACCTGTCTGCTCTAAGCTTACCTTAAAGTTCGGTCTCAGTCTGGGTCAGGGATGGCTCTCAGCTTATTTTGAGACCCTCCTTGGACCCTGCATCAGAGGTGAACTAGCTCAGAAGACTTTGCAAAGTCAAGGCCTCGGAGGTGCAGTGGCTATCGCAGCGATGGAGATGACCCATCGGTAGGGCAGGTTGATGTTTTGTACAACTGTTGCCTTGAGTATGTAGAAGAATCAGGCTTCTTGGTCGAGTTTTCTTTTCCCCTTCTGTCACTGGCCTCAATGTCTTTCAGCAGCTGTTCCATTATGGGTATTCCCATGGCAAAGATATTTTAAATGGTTCAAGGTTATTTTATCAGCAAGTTTTCCATTCCTCTTCTGTCAAGTGCATGGATACCTCACCAAATTGAACAATCTGTTCACAAATTGATGTTAATTTGGGTGCTCAGGTACAGAAGTGGCAAAACTAATCATAAATTCCTCAAGAGCGCAAGAGTTTTAGCTGAAACTCAGTGTGTCTAGTATTGTTGGCATCAAAATTGCTTCTAGACAATGACAATTTTATGTTCTTACATTAAATCACCTGTTACCGAAGAAAATTTGGGCTCATCCTCCTTTGTGCTCTGTCCCCGTTGCAGGTTGTATGCAGCGCTGCAAATGTTGCCAGGTCAATATTGAGGAAGGGCTGGGGAAGTCTTGGTGGACTTTGAGGAAGACTTGTTTTCTGATTGTGGAACACAATTGGTTTGAGACTTTCATCATCTTTATGATCCTGCTGAGCAGTGGTGCTCTGGTGAGTAAAATACAGCAATACGTGTAGCCCCACAGTGTTAAGTGAGGTGACAACTAATTGGGAAAGCTGTGTATAGGAGATTTGGTGGAAAAACCAAGCTGTGATGGTTCTTTTCCTGGAAAACAACACAACTCCATTGTGGTAGGTACCATACAAAAGCCTTTATTAATGCTTTCTGTTTAGTTTAAATGAAAAATGAAGACTTAAAGCCTGCAAATCTGGGTTCTGCTCACCGCTTGGCTAGCAGTGTGAGGATTTTGGACAAAGTCAGGCTGTATCTATATCTCATTTTGGCATTATCAAGCAAGAACATTTATATTTCCCTTTCTTCGCTTTCGCATGTCTGCAGAGCTTCTTGACCTCCTGGTGTTACATAGATACAATAATCACTGTATTTGTTTTCACACAGTACACTGTTTAGTAGCTAGCGTTATACAGCAAACAGCTTCAAGCAGGCATTGCTCATGAGTTTCAGGACAGAAGTCCACAACAATTTGGGTGCCACGGCAGGAGCCTGGTTTTCTTCACATGCCCAGCTTTCGTAGCAATTAACAGTCTGATTGCCAACGGAGTCAGCCCTTCTGGATGCGCTGAGCTGCGGAGAAAACCTGCCTGTGTGTGACTGTAGTGATAGCGGTCGCTGAACATGTAGATATAAAGGCTTGTACTCGGATCCCTAAAAGGCAGAGAAGTTCCTGTGTTATTTATTCAGCACTTTCTCTTCTTTTTGGGCTGATTTTTTTTTTTTTGGTTTGGCATTGCAGTGTTGCTAGAGCAGATAAGGTGCACTGTATAAGAAATGCAATTCCACTGCTCATCTCAGTTTGAATAACGACATTGATCTATGAAATAAATCTGATATAATGACATGAGCACCTGGTTATTTCCCAGGCTTTCGAGGATATTTACATAGAACAGAGGAAGACCATCCGGACCATCCTTGAGTACGCGGACAAGGTCTTCACTTACATTTTCATCCTGGAGATGTTGCTGAAATGGTGTGCTTACGGATTCGTCAAGTTCTTCACGAACGCCTGGTGCTGGCTGGATTTCCTCATTGTGGCTGTAGGTATCCTCTCCTCCTTATTTCTGGTTGGAAAAAAACGTTAGAAGAATGCTGGGGTAATGTTTTCTCCTGAGAAGTGTCCTAACTGAATCATGTACTTAATGAGGATTCAATCACAGATATTTATAGGTTTCCAAACCCAGGATGAAACCCTTGAGACAGTTGTGTGTTGCTGGCGTTTCCTATGCAGCTCTGGAATTTCTGCCCTCTGGGTCCTAATGAGCCTGCAGAGACAAAGGAGGGTTTTCCTACCCTTGGCTCTTTTTTGCTTTGCTAAAAATACTGTTTCTAAGAGTCCTGCCTGCATGTTGAGCTACTGGAAGGTGTTAGCAGTGGGGGAATTTGTGCAGCCATGGTGCTTCTTGGTGACACCCTCTTTCTGTAATCACTTGCTGTTATTAACAACGGGGGATGATGAGGGTGGCAAAATCTGCCCACCCCACCACCTAACGAGCTCTGTGGTTCCGGGCGTTGGGTACATACGTTTGCTTGTTATGCAAAATGAAGCTGAACATCATCCTTCTTCTGGTAAAAAGATCTAATGCGCAGGAGAGAAGGGTCAGGATGGTATCAAACAACCAAGACAGCTTTGCTGATAAGAGATCGTAGTGTGAACAGGGGGAATATTCAGTCTGACACTTCAGCACATCATTGCCCTGGAATTCCCCTGCAGAACATCTTGGTAACAAGGATAAACGTGAGAATTAAAAGAACAAAGACAACAGAGAGAAACCTTAGCAATAAATTTGGCTCTGAAGCACAAGGGCATTTAAAATAAATGGAATTTATGTTGTCAAAAGTGGCAGAAAATTACGGAATTCAATAGGATGTGAAGTCTAAAGAACTGCAAAAAAAGTAACTTTAGATTCCCAAGTGTTTGGATTCTTTTAAAACGTTTTATCACATCCAGTTGTGAATCAGTGTTCTCGGTGAATGCCCGAAGTGCAAATATAAAAAAAAACAATTTAAAATTTTTTCAAGCTTCTCATTTGGAACATTTTGAATATGATTCAGTTATGCCAAGTTGCTCTTCAGTGACATTATCACTCTGGAAATATTTCTGAGTAGGTGGAGGAACTATGCTTGGAACTCAGGGGCAGAAGTGACTCAAGATGTCTACATTTCCTGTAGAAAACTGAATTTTTAATTTTTTTTTTTTAAGAAGTCCTCTCTCATCCCCTTAACACCTTTCCTTTTAACACACATCTTGAAGAAATAACTCTTCTTTTCTGAAAATAACCCTGTATCTCTCTTACTGCCTTAAGATGAAGCACAAGTACTAACATGGGAGCTCATGCGAGATATCATCTATTCTTCCGTACCGCCTTCAGGAGGGTGTTTCAGCAAACGAAATTCTTTAGGGTACTGAATTAAAAACTTGACCAGCAGCTGAGCACAAAAATAGTGCTCGAGGTCCTTGTGCTTCGTGTTGTGAGTTAAATTCCAGCTGTTGGGAACAAGCGAAATGGGGTTAATTGGCAGATGTGTCACAAGCTTCCATCTGCTTCCCCGGTGTCTGCCTCCCGCTGGGGTAAAGATGAGGCGCTTCTCAGGCAGGTAACACGGTTACAGGGAGCGAGCAAGTGCCTGCGTACAAGGAGTCGGAATTCCCAGTGCTTTTGCAGAAATTTCGCCTTTCACTTGGGATGGTAGACAGAAGAATTGCACATTTTTGTCTGCAAAGAATCTGAAATGTGAATTTGAGATACCAAGATATTACTCAGCAAAATCGCAGCTCTGCTTCATGTCCTGTATCTGTTAAATCACTTTTTTTTAAACAAGTTTTCTAATGTGACATAGATGGGGTTCGAATGAAGCCAGGATGGCAGCCGCAACTAACAGAGAATAAGCCTTTGCATCATAACAACGCTTTTGAATGTTATTTTTCAGGTTTGATAGCATTGTCAAATAACCCTCCTGCTCTGATTCGCAAAGCTCGCTGGGTGTATTTGTGAAGATAAAGTCTTTTCCTGGGTAATAATGAAGCCTTCTGCTTTTCAGTCAATCTGGAATTCCCTTTGTCTGACATCGGTGCCTGCTGTGTCTTCTGTCAGAGCGTTCTGTCAGGAGCCCCCTGAGAGCCAACCCCAACATTGGCCGTGTCACTGTGTTGTGTTCGTGCCCTGCTGGGGAGCCAGGCATTATCCCAAGGGGAAGAAGCTCTAAAAGTGAGGATTCAGTGAAGCCTCTACCCTGTGTTATATTTACAGGGTAAAGCACTCGATTTTCTGTATATGGACCTTACAGCCCACACCTCCAAATCCCATCCACGTTCTGAAATTTGGGACCAGGACATCAACATCCCGGTCTTGGTCCCATCCTGAGGAGGCTGATTATGCTTCACAAAGGCTTCGCTGTAAACCTTTGGGACACCCCTGGCGTGTTTTGAATCAGTGTGTTTTTAAAAGCAGAAAACCACATGCAAAAAACATGTTGTGATATATTGTGGCAGATAGGAAGACAGAAAAAGCGTGGGGCACGTACACAAACAGCAAAATGAGAGGAAATCTCGAAGTTTTCCCACATGTTCATGCATTCGAAGTCTCCCTGAAATTTCCCTGGAATATGGGTGTAACAAGAATCGTCCTTATAATTAATTTCACACTATTATCTTAATATCTGTTTTTCAAAAAAGAATGATAAATAGCAAATGTCCTATTCTGAGAACTAAGCTAGTCCCCCCCACCTGTTATAGGAGGAGGTCTCATGTTTTTTCCATTATTTGTAACTGTATATTGATGTCTTTTTTTTTTTTTCTTTTTCCTTAAAAAAGACATACCTCTTTCTTATCTGTGCCTGTAATGTGATACAGGCCCAAAGGGGACTATAGTGGGATGCGGGTGAAGTGGCGTCTGTAGATACTATTTACACATGGCCAAGTTGTGTCTGATCTAATCCAAAGAGTTTTCGGGGGGCTGGCGGGGGGAGCGGACCCCGACCTGAACGCAGGTGCCAGGTGTCAAGTTGATGGCCCTGCGCTGTCAGGGCTCAATCCTGCGAGACCCAGCGCTGCCCCCAAACTGGACAGTGGAGGATGCTCGATAATTCACGAGTGTCAAGCCTAAATCTGGTTCCAGGCTGCTAGAGAAAATAGCTTGTATGTGGTTATGGTGTTGAAAAAGGGATATGGGGGGAAAAAAAGGGGGATATAGGAAAAAAATCGGGATATAGGAAAAGAAAAGGGGCATATAGGAAAAAAATCAGCATATAGGAAAAGAAAATGGGGATATAGGACCAAAAACAGGGATATAGGAGAATAAAAGGGGGACGCAGGAAGAAAACCCAGGGATATAGGAAAAGAAAAGGGGGATATAGGAAAAAAATTGGGATATAGGAAAAGAAAATGGGGATATAGGAAAAGAAAGGGGATATAGGAAAAAACAAAGGGATAGAGGGAGAAAAGAAAGGGATATAGCGGGGGAAAAGGGGATGTAGGAAAGCTGTCCCCAGCTGTGTCGTCCTTTTGTGTCCGAGCCTGAGGAACCCTTGCCATCGCCATGCGCCTGGGCTCATCCTCATCCTCCCCGAGACGGATGCTCGTCAAGGTGACGGCAGCTTCAAGCAGGCAAAAAAAGTGCGCAGCTGTTGCTGGGTGTTACAGGCAGAGAAAACACGGCCGCCCCTGGGCTTTCAGGCACTAAAAGTTGGGGTCGGCTGTGGCAGCGCCGGGGGGGGAGTCAGCGCTCCCTTTTTTCAGGATTTTGGCAGAAGGAGAGTCCCGGCAGGCCGTGGGCGCTGGCGGGAGCAGGGTGAGCTGCTGTGCAGGTCGAGCGCAGTTCGTGCAGTGTGTGTATTTATCTGTATTCTTTCTCATAGGTACCTTTAACATTTGTCTGGCTTAAATTTAATGGGCGCCGCTGGGATCCTGCAGACAGTAAAGGGCGAGGGTAAGGTTTTTGTCATCATTTGGGCTCTTCCTTCCAACAGCCCCCTTCTCCGTCTTTGTGTCTCTGCCTCTCTCTCACTTATCTTTCCCCTATGTCCTTTTCTTATGCCTTTCTCAACCGCATTATTTCCTTCCAGGTCGTTTCAGTCAAGTGAAGTAGGCAGCTGGTGTCATGTCTTCGGTATTTATTACGGGGGCGGCCCAAGCTGGCCGTCTGGGCTGGGCAATCAGTGCTAGGGGATTCGCTCTAACAGTCTGGAACCTTTTTTTTCTTTTTTTTTTTTTTTTTTTTTCTTTCTTTCTTTTTTTTTTTTCTTTTTTTTTTTCTCTCTATTTTCTGTGTAGGTCTCTTTAGTCAGCCTTATAGCTAATGCCCTGGGCTACTCGGAACTAGGTGCCATAAAGTCCCTTAGGACACTAAGAGCTTTGAGGCCTTTAAGAGCGTTGTCCCGATTTGAGGGGATGAGGGTAAGATGCCATTAGCAGCTGATCCTTCTGCATGCCTGTGGAGCGGTTTTTTTTAAGCATGCTAGAACTGATCAAAACTGGTGGAAAGAGAATTCCAAAGAGAATCATGACGCAGCCGCTGACTCGATCACCTCTACCGTGGATGTCCCCGCACCCTGCCCACCGCCGCACCCTCCCCTCTTAAGAAAGGGAGACGCATTAAGCTGCCTCATTACATTAATTACTGGCCCAAACCACATGCCATTTGTAGACGATGTTAACACTTGGCTGTTCTCATTTAGCCTGGCTTTTACCTCTAGCATCCGAGGGGGCTTCTCAGCTGTGACTCTTCTTATCTAGGGAGAATCACCAGGTGCAAAGAAGCAGAATTGGAACCACCGCAGTGTCTCCAGCCCCCCGAGGGGTTTGGCCGCTGGTGGAATTGGGCTGAAAGTCTCTTTCGGAGGGGTTCTTAAAAATGCAATCTGCCTGCGAGGGGGTGAAGGGATCGCTCAGGCCTTCAGGAAGGGACTGGCGGGGAGCTCAGCTGTTTGAAAAAAAGGCTTTGGTTTGATTCCTCTTGTTGCACCTTGTTGTTCTCGGTCCAGTCTGGTGGCGACTGGAAGCCTTGTCTGAGAGTGAAGCTTTACCTTTCCACTCCCTCCCTTTTACCACGCTTTATGGTCCCCTGTCCTGTCACTGTGGAACCAGCAACGAAGCACAAGCAAAGCATTGAACTTAACAAGCTTTCCTCAAATTGTTAGATGGCACCCCTGGCTTGGGGACTTGAAATTCCTGCAGTGTCTTGTTACTTTGCCATTAATATTCTATATTTCGGTGCTTTTTTTCCATTTGGGATTGCAGTAGTCTTAGAAGAACGTGCAAAAAAATTATATGTTTCTCTTAAGTAAAGGGTATGTTGTATTGATGGCTTTCCCAGTTGCTCTTAGAACGGTAATGGAGGTCTTCTGTGCTACATCCCAGTTAGCTCACAACTAGAGATAGTACAAGAGATAAAATTAGGTATTTTTAAAAAAAGGGAAGGGAATAGCAATCACCCAGTTTTACTTCACTGGAATGATTCCACCTGGATCCTTCTGGTCTCCCTGGAATTTGCTGTAGAGTAACTGAGCACAAAAACCAGCGCGAGAGAGGGAACGAAGGGATCAGGAATCCTCAGTTCCATGGGAAGGAAGTGATAGGAGAAGCTGATACCGTAACAAATCCAAAGAGGGTTGTTTCTTCCCTAGTATGTTACCCTGCTATTATTTCTTTGTGTCACTTAGCCTAATTCTAAACTTTATTCTATAATACAGGCACAAAGGATGAAAACTTTTCCATCGTCACAAAGCCGGAGCTTTTGTGGGGCTGGGTTCAGGTGCCACCTAAGGGTACAATCACGAAGGAAAAAGCGCTAACCCTGTAGATATTAACAGCTATTTTTAAGCTATGATAGAGAGAACCTGTGATTTCTAATGCACAATCAGGAAATTCTCATGCTTAAAGTGGGAGATTTTCACTAGAGCTAAATTTGTAGGGATTTGTGACTGCAGCCCTGTTAGTTACCTAAACCCAATTATTCTTCCTTTGTTTTGACCTGAAGTGTTGCTGCCCCATACAACCAGAACAATTCTGCTGAGCCAGAGAATAGAGATTTGAAACGCCTTTGCAAAGGAAACAGAAAATGTAGTTCTTTGCTTTTCTCTACTCCATAGTAATACGCATTTTAAAGAGCTTGCTCTGCTCTTAACCGATTCAGGAAGTTTGACAGTGATGCTATGAAACGTGCATGTGTTTTTGTCAGTCTGCACACAAAAGCCATGTTCCTTCTCTCGCATCTTTTTGAATACTGTATAAATTGAACGTAGTGTTGGTGACCGTACTTCAGGAGGTTATGATGACTTTTTTTCGCTGACCATGATGAACTGGAATAAAGCAGCATATTAATAACTGAAGGATCTGAAATCAAAAAGGCATGCTGTTGTTGGAGCATCCTCCCGGGGGGGACAGAGCCCATCTGGAGGGCGTGCCTCTAGTCTGTGTCTTTATACCCCACTGGTGATGGATCCATGCCATCATTTTAGAGTTGTAATGCTCCTACCATCTTGATCACCGTTTTCTTCGATTTTCCTTCCTGCAACAGAGAGCAGAGGCTCACTGAGTGTCGTGTGGGTGGTGGCTGCATCCAGCAGACGGATGCTGGAGGAGGAGAGGGCACACTTGGTGGTGGCCAGCACCAGTTGAGGAGTCCCCAGTCACCATGTATTGAGAAGTCTTTCAAAACTAAGGCAAAGGGGTAAAAACGGTTTAGATCCTGTTCATCTATTAAAGGAATCTAAATTAGGAGATCATAATAAAAGATTTAATATCCTGCTGACCTAACTCTATTAAAAGCCTGAGAGCTTGCAGCTTGTCATGTGTTGGCCAGGGATGCTAAGGGACATGGTGCTCCCACACTCCGAAAGGCTAAAATTAGGAGATGGTGGAAGATACGAGCTCTGACAAAACCTGTTATCATTTCCCGCTGTGTTTGCTGCATTTTGGAGGAAGGAACATGGCTTTTCTGTCTTCATGAGCCTGCCTAGCTGCATGCTCAGCTGTCTGCCTGAGACAACGTGATTGGCCTTGCTTGGTCACCAATATGATCTTGATGTTTCCAGCGACTCGCTGCTTAGTCGTAACAGAGCGACGCTGGGCTCGGTCCCGTCCCGCCCCCCGGCGTCGGTGCCCCCTGGTTTGCTGGCGAGCTGGGTGGGAGCAGGAGGCGGCTTCCAAGTGACAACAGCCTTGACTGCAAGTGGGGAATGGCCAGAAGGGCCTCTGGCTGCTGAGACCCCTCAAATCCATCAGCAAAAGTGTCCTCGGACTTGGCTCTGAGAAAACCATAACTAGGAGCCTGTTTGTTACCAAGACGAGAGTCTGAGCCTCACTCAGTGATGCCCCCCTCTCCCTTTCGGCAAATAAAACTATTTAAAATAATTGTTGTTTAACTAAAGACGTAACAATCCAAAATCAAACCCAGCAAATCTAGCAGCCTGGCCTGTTTTGTTTCAAAAACAGAGCTTCAGTTGGTGCCTTTTGGGCAGAATTATTTTACTGCTTAGAGTAAGTTCACTGCCAACTTCTGTGTGGAGTCAACACCACAGATGTGTCCATGGCCTTACCTCCTATTCCCCCCCAAAACCAGCTGTATTGATGCTTGCTGTTTCCTGCCTTGTGTTTTATACTGAAACTTTTTCCCACCCCTTCCAACACAGGTGGTTGTCAACGCCTTGGTTGGCGCTATCCCTTCCATTATGAATGTGTTGTTGGTCTGCCTTATCTTCTGGCTGATTTTCAGCATTATGGGGGTTAACCTGTTTGCCGGGAAATATCATTACTGCTTTAATGAAACAGCTGAGGAGCGCTTTGAAATAGATATTGTTAACAACAAGACAGAATGCGAAGCGCTGATGCCACCCAACTCCACTGAGATTCGATGGAAGAACGTGAAAATTAACTTTGACAACGTCGGGGCAGGATATCTGGCTCTTCTGCAAGTTGTAAGTTTTGCTTTCACTGTCTCCCCAGTCGTGGTAAATACGAGCCGCTTCTCATGCGCGTGGACTACTTGCCCCTCTCCATGAAATATGGCATCCTGTTCACCCCACTCGGGTTTGGGGCTGGAATAAAATTGCCATTTTATCTGTTTGCCCTTTGCCTAATGTGGGTCTCCCAGCAGAGCGGGTGGCCCCAACTCTGCTTTTCAGAGAGTCTCCCAAACCTTCCAGAAGACAACAGTAAACGTGGTTAGATTAATCTAGATTAATTTCATTTGGATTAAATGAAAAGAGAAATATTTAAGTAATACTGAAGTTCAGCATACAGGGCGATCAAGAGTGGCAGGGAACCCTTGACATACCTGGCACAAATCAGACTCAGTCTTTTACTTTGTGTGAATTCTGTCTGAGAGAAGGTGTGTTTTCTTTGCTAGGCTACTTTCAAGGGCTGGATGGACATCATGTACGCAGCAGTGGACTCCAGGAAGGTAAAGTGCACGACCACAGTCTCACCCCCCAGCACTTCACTCTGCTATTTCACTTTGCTAAAATCAAGAGTGAAAATTGTAGAACTAAGCTTATGTTATGTATTTAATGCTGTGATTGTTTCAGTTGCTCTGTTAGTGTGATAAATTAAACGCGTTCAAGAAAATCCCAGGGTTCTCCTAGTTGCTTTAGGGGCAGGCAAACTCCTGCTGGAGTAGACATACACTGAAGAAGGGAATACAGTGAAGTGATATATTTCATCAGCAGAATAAATTAGGGGAGGAATTAGCTTGAAGGTGCTCCACGAACCCTGCATCTGCATGGGAACCCAGGTGTTGGTTTAATCCAGTTTTGAAATGTTGTCTGGGTTGGAGCTCTTTCTCCAGGCACTGTTCTTGTTCTTGCATGCTGGAGTCATGCAAATGCTGTTACTTCCTTTTTGCTTTCTAACTTTTTTTCCTTCTCGTCTCTCGGTTTTATAACAGATTTTTAAATGGATTTTCTTGTCCTACACCTAATGCAGGATTGGAAACAAGTAGTGTGACCGTGTCAGGGCAGTATGAAAAATGTTCTTCTGTCTTTGATCAGCTGATGGTCGTACACATCCCTCTTCAGAAGAAAGACCGATGTCTTCATTTTGACAGTGCTTGCCACTAAAATGATCATTTCCTTTGTGATTTGCAAATTATCTATTTATTTTATGGGCACTAACCTCATTTACAGTGAAAGTCAGTTTAAACTGCAGCATATTTTATTTCTGAAAATTAGATCACCGTCCCCCTGGTGTATACATACGATATACGTGCGGATAAGTTTGCTTTACTTTGAACAGTGTGAGAACACAGTTTTCCATGTATAACTACAGCGCTATAGAGCATGACTGACTGCTTACATGGGAATACTTGAAACATGACCTATCTCGTTTTTTACTATATTTGTATGATGTCTTTGAAATGTTATTTATTTCTCTTCTCATCTCCCATTCAGCAAGAAGAGCAACCCAAGTACGAGGACAACATTTACATGTACATATATTTTGTTATCTTCATTATCTTCGGCTCCTTTTTCACCCTGAACTTGTTCATTGGTGTCATCATTGATAACTTCAATCAACAAAAGAAAAAGATAAGTGCTCTGTGTTTGCTGATTAGTTGGGGAACTGAGACCTGTTAGAGGAATGTTGAGTCTTCAGGATGATGAGATTTTTCTGCAAACTAAAGGCCAAGGACCATAAGCCTGGGGCAGGAGCCTCTCCCTTGGAGCTGTGGGCTGTGGAACCACTGTGACTGGCTCCCCAACCCCACTGAGCCAGGCATGAGAGGCTCAGGGAGCCCAAGAGGCAGCCCAAAGCTTTCTGTAAAGCTCTAGCCAGATGAGACGTTCTCCCTAGACTACGTTTTCATGCATTTCTGGTTGGGTTTTTTTGCCTTGACTGAAATATACAGACTGGAAGTAAGGTCTTCCTTGCCCACCCCTCCCTCTCCGACTGCTTTTCTTCTCTGTAAGTCAAGCCGAGGATTTGCACGTATTCCTGCTAAATGGCCTGACACCTCTGCTGCCTCCTCATCGCTAATGAGCTAGAGGGGATGGGGAAGGGGGCAGTGCGGTAAAACAGGTTATTCATAGGAAAAAACTGTTTTCTTTGAAGGAATGTCAGTACGGCTTGGGTATTAGTATAAGTTATTTCTGTCTAAAATAGCTGCCACCAACTACCCATATGGCAGGTATCCTCATGACTTAGCTAGGATGTTATTCCTTTCCCTTCTGGAGTACGAGCTGATTGTAACCAGTTTTCCTTTTGCCCCTTTACTTTGGAGGTCAAGATATTTTCATGACAGAAGAACAAAAGAAGTACTATAATGCCATGAAAAAACTGGGTTCAAAGAAACCTCAGAAACCTATTCCCCGACCTCTGGTGAGTATGTTATAAAGGGAACTGAAGGAAAAAACCTGCAGAGTAGACTTTCAAAGGAGCTTTGGCTCCAAAAGCATCCTTTGTTCTAATTCATGTCGGACTCCACATCCCCGTGTTCTTGTCATTGTAATTCGGGTATGATCTGAGAAAGGTTAAAATGTTAACAGCTGTGGTTGATGTTAATCAGTTGGCTCACTTGAATCGACAAAGCAAGCTGAAAGCCCTCTCTGGCTGAGAGGCTCTAGATGGAGAGTAGGAGGCCTCCTGGCATTAGCGAGTGGGATCCCGGACAATCAGACAACCGTTTGGGTTATGTTCATCGAGACCTAAGCACGTTTCCCTGCTTTCTGAAAGGCTTTGTGTGTGACACTGGGAGAGTCCCTTAGATGCTGTGGTGGATAAGGCATCCTGCTGCTGGGACTAGACTGCTACCAGAACGCAAGAGAGGTGGTTGAAGTCTAGTTCAGGTACTCTGCAGCCATCACCACTGCAAGGTAGACCTGGCTGCCTTCTCCAGTTGTGACTGGAAGGTCATCACCCTGCCTTTGGTCTCAACAAAGAGGAAGATATGCTGGTAACAGGGCTGTGGTAGCATGTTTGGGGTATAAATAATAGCATTTTCCTACCTTTCCCACCAACAGACTTAATTGTGGCTAGAGTTTGCCTTGAAAGCTTCATAAGATACCGAAAAAACAATGTCCCCATCCCTGTTTCCACCAACACTGAAATAATTTGTTGGCTAATGGTAGATTCTTGTTCAGACTTGATTGGTTCCTTGTCTCTCTCCTGTTGCACAGAACCGCATCCAAGGAGCTGTCTTTGACTTTGTTACTCAGCAAGCATTTGATATAGTCATCATGATGCTCATTTGCCTCAACATGGTGACCATGATGGTGGAGACGGACACACAAAGCAAGCAGATGGAGGACATCCTTTACTGGATCAACCTGGTGTTTGTCATCTTCTTCACCTGTGAGTGTGTGCTGAAGATGTTCGCCTTGCGGCACTATTATTTCACCATCGGGTGGAACATTTTTGACTTCGTGGTTGTGATTCTGTCCATCGTGGGTAAGTGCAACACCAGTTAGATAGAGGTCTGTGAGCACTGGGCTGTCTCGGTGTTTGCAGAGTAGAGCACGTTCTTGTCTTTGAAGGGGATATAGAGGTACCAGCACTTCGAGGTTCTCTTTTTAGCCCTTGAAGGGACTGGCAGAATTTGGCAGCTTGAAGGCCTGCCTCACGTGCTCTCATCCCTATGTTCGGGCATTCATTTCCAGTTGTATGGAGTTAGAACACTTGACAGTTATTCTCCCTGTCTTTAAAAACAGTTTTACTCATCTCATCCAAATGGTATAATGCTTATAACCACTGAAAATAGCATTGCAGTGCTTCCTACATCAGCATGTGATTTGCACTCTTCTTTTCAGTTTGGTTGAACATTGAATCCTCCAACAGGTTTTTGGTTTTTAGCGGCTAATCTGTAAAAGATGCATAACCTCACAAGTACAACAGGGTCATGCAAAAAAGCTTGGCTGCACCCAGCTCTGCCCAGGGGTACTGACAAACCACCAACATTTAGTGTCCTGCGGTCTGAAACTCGGATCCAGGCTTGTCTGCTGCTTGAAATAAGGTTTATCTTGCATATTTTTTAGCACCTTCAAAGTAGAGTCCATGGCCTGACTCCCATGGCATAGTTAGGCACCAAGAGCTAGACACCACCAAGAAACAACTCATCCATTCTTATCCAGGTGGAACGAGTCGCTCTGCAGTTCCATCTCCCTCCCTCTCCATTTTGGAGAACTACTTAGGGAGCCAGAGCAGCTGGCTGAGACTTTGCTGCCTGAAGGTGAGGCCACTTAATCACAGACCCCCTTTGAAAGTCTGACCAAGGTGTTCTGCGTGCCCAGTGCCTTGACTAGGTTGAGAAGCAGCAGCAGACTGCTCATCTCCATTGTCACACTTGTCCCTTCTCTTCTTCTTTAGGAATGTTCCTGGCTGAAATCATTGAGAAGTATTTTGTGTCACCTACTCTGTTCCGAGTCATCCGACTGGCTCGCATTGGACGTATCCTGCGTTTGATCAAAGGAGCCAAAGGGATCCGCACTTTGCTTTTTGCCTTAATGATGTCCTTGCCTGCCTTGTTCAACATTGGCCTCTTACTGTTCTTGGTCATGTTCATCTTCTCCATCTTTGGCATGTCAAACTTTGCCTACGTCAAGCATGAGGCTGGCATAGACGATATGTTCAACTTTGAGACCTTTGGCAACAGCATGATCTGCTTGTTCCAGATCACCACATCAGCTGGTTGGGATGGGCTCCTGCTGCCAATCCTAAACCGGCCTCCAGACTGCGACCTAGACAAGGAGCACCCTGGGAGTGGTTTTAAGGGGGATTGTGGGAACCCCTCAGTGGGAATATTTTTCTTTGTGAGTTATATCATCATCTCCTTCCTGATCGTGGTCAACATGTACATTGCCATCATCCTGGAGAACTTCAGTGTGGCGACAGAGGAGAGCGCAGATCCACTAAGTGAGGACGACTTTGAGACCTTCTACGAGATCTGGGAGAAGTTCGACCCTGACGCCACCCAGTTCATAGAGTACAGCAAGCTCGCAGACTTTGCTGATGCTCTGGAACATCCTCTCCGTGTCCCCAAACCCAACACCATCGAACTCATCGCCATGGACCTGCCTATGGTAAGTGGAGACAGGATCCACTGTTTAGACATCCTGTTTGCCTTCACCAAACGCGTCCTGGGGGACAGTGGAGAGCTGGATATCCTGAGACAGCAGATGGAGGAAAGATTCGTGGCGTCCAACCCTTCCAAAGTGTCTTATGAGCCTATCACAACTACGCTCCGGCGTAAGCAGGAAGAAGTTTCGGCAGTGGTCATCCAGAGGGCTTACAGGGCTCGTTTAGCACGACGGGGCTTTATTAGCCGAAGGCCTGTCTCCACAAAACTGGAAAATGGAGGAACGAACAGGGAGAAAAAGGAAGGCACCCCATCTACCGCGTCCCTCCCCTCATACGACAGCGTCACCAAGCCCGAGAAGGAGAAACAGCAGCGGGCGGAGGAAGGAAGACGAGAAAGAGCAAAAAGACAAAAAGATGTCAGGGAATCCAAGTGTTGAGACAAAATAATAGAATTGTACAAATTAAAATATTTGCAAGTGAAAAGATTGTTTACAAACTTCATGAAATATATCAATACAGAACAGCTGTGGAGACACATACCTGAAGATCTTATACCAAACATAGTCTGCTTACTGTGTGACAGCGTTGCATCTAAAGCAGTGACCTACCACCTGTTTAAAGGACCCTTGTAAACAAACATTTAAACACAAAAAAGGAAAAAAAATGGATTTTCTATTATTTGGGCAGGTGGATACTGCATGTTCCACATCAGTCAATGCAACTTAGGACAAACAAGCAAAATAAAACACACACACACAGAGAAACAAAACCCGCTGCTGGGATTCATATATTTTCCAAAGCAGCCAAAAATGGATTTTATTTTCCCATTTTGTTGATTATTATTGAAAGAAAACCCGGAAGTCACAATCTTAAAGGGTTTGTTCATGCAAAACTAGATTTGCATTTAGTTAAGCAGCAAAAAAAAAAAAAAAAAAGAGAAAAAACAGAAAAAAGTTAAAATAAGTAAAAAAAAAAGGAAACAAACCACCCATTTAGCCCATGCCATTTAATTGTCATAGTTTATTTGATATTTATTATCTGCATTCTACTTTCCACATGGGCTTTACTTGGTTTGGGAGATGTGGTAATCGGGTACCTTCAGCCTGGAGGCAGCTCGGGCTGATTCCCCCCCCAAAAAAAAAGTGCTTGTTCAATGCATAGAAGCGACTTGCATGATGGCATGCCGTGACCAGGGACCATGCATGAGGAACCATTAGACCACAAGACACTCAGTAATCTGTCCACAGCGGTGTGTTTAAGCCATAAATTCCAGGCACTCCACTGACTACCGTACACTGTATTTGGAGATAAACTTTAACACTAACCGGCCCCTCTTCCCACCCTTCCCGATTGGTCCTAGACCCGCCAGTAAGAGGGGAAAAAAAAAGAACCAACAAAAAGAAACAAGTGGAGGAAATAATTGTGTGTGTATGTTTAACGACTTGTCTTTTTTTTCCGTACAGCCATCTTTTTGCACACTGAAATATAACAAAACTAAATGCTGCTCTGGACCTTGTCCGAGGGGAGGTGATAAAAACTGAGAATGGCTTGTTATACTCTGTCACTGTAAAACCAAAATCTAGGGCTTAAATACCAGTCAGTAAGTTCATTTGTATCCTGCGGTATTTATCATTAATACCAATTATTATTCAGCCTCCATCCTGCAGCGTAGACACTTTTTTTTCTTTTTCTTTTATTTTTTTTTAAGAGATAAATGCTATGAAAAATTAGTGTTATCTCTACCGGAGACACGGGGAGCATCCCCAAGGCTGTCGCGCTGGGGGACGGGGCCGTGCCTGGGGCTGGGCAGTGCCCTGGCCTGCGGGGGGGCTGCGGGACCCCCGGGGGGGGTGGCTGGTGGCCGGGAGGGCTCTGAGGCTCCACAGCCTTCTCCATCAGCCCAGGCACCTCTGTGGAGTGGGGGCCCAACTGCCCCCCCAGGGTGGGAGCTGCCTCTTCCCAGTCCCGCTGTGGCGGTGGCTGACACGCGCCCGGTCCAAACCTCACTGTTCCCCAGTGCCCGGGCTCGGCCCTCCCCACACCCTGCTCCGTGCTGTCCTTGTCACCAAGCCGGCGTCGGCCGCTGCTCTGGCTGGCAGGTTTTTCTCCGTCAGGGCCAGCGGGGGTGTCCGTGGGGGGGCAGCGGCGCCGCAGCGCGGGCGCTCTCCTGGGGAAGGAGAATGGGGGATCGGTGCCAAGGCTCTTAGGGTGTCACCCGATTCCCCGGAATTGCAGGGCAAAAACCCACGAGTGGATGGCAGGAGGGACCTCAGTTGGCATCATCTCACATCCCAGAAAATGACAGGAGTCACTTAAAAACCCCAAACCCAGCAGGAAGCCACCCAGCAGCCGCCGGGGCCGGCGTCCTCGCCATCGCCAGCCAGGCGCAGCCATCCTGCACCCAGCAATGCGGCCAGGAACCTCTTCTGTCCTGTCAGCTCTTGCCCCAGTTGCTCCAAGGATGTGATGTATCATAACAAAGAGAAACTACATACATATGTACAGGCTACGTTGTAAACAGCACAAAAGAGAAAAAAAAAAAAAGCTGAAAAGTGTGGTTGAACTTTTTAAGAGAAAATTATAAATACTGTAATATATCATTTTATTTTATCGGCATGCCTTTTTGTAAATACAAAGAACTACAAAAATAATAGAATGGCTTCTGGCTTATGCCATTGTCCATGTTTATTTTTATTTTTTTAATATTTTTCTGTTTTCCTTAGACTTTAGATAGCCAGGAAACGTCCCTCAAAGAAAAAAAAAAAGAAAAGACAAACCAACCCCTACCCCCCCAAACTAGATTTAAAAAAAAAAAAAAAAGCTTTATTGCAATTGATCTTTGCAACAGCGAAAGTACATATTTTTGGGTTCCAATGTGCAATACGTTGACCACTTCTATGCAAGATTTGGCTAAACTTCGTAACTGTTCTTAAGCTGGGCTGTTGGCTCATAGGTGAAGCTTGATACGTTTAGCATTCGTGCTGGCCATTTCATTAAGCTACTCAATTACTTTAAAATAAAAAGTCCCTTCAAACTATGTCTATGTATTTATTTTTTTACCATCAGGTCTGTATTAAATGCGAGAGGCCAGTGGTGCCGAGATTGCACGGAAGCGGAGCGGTTCTTCAGCTGTGGGTTGGCTGCCATCGGTCCTCTTTGCTCAAAGAAAAGCTTCCGGGGGGGTTTGGGGTGTTTTTTTTCTCCCCGAGTTCCCTCCCTCGGGCAGAGGTTTCCCCCGGCCGCGGCCCCGGGAGCTGCCAGCGCCAGGTTCCCGTGTCGGGGCTGGGGGAGGCTGAGGGCGTCGTTCGCTAACCCCCGAATTCAGATGCCTACACGGTATTTATGTCCAGGGTGGTGGAAATACAGCAAGGGGGGAAGGGGAGGTGTCGATGAAAAAGTCATAGCCAAACATCAAGACGGCAACTCTTCCCTCCCCCACTTAAAAAATCCTCCCTTTTGGGTTAATTTGTGACTATTCTTCGAAGAGCAGAGGGGAAGGGCGATCGAGAAATACCAATTCAAGCTGCTTTATTCACTTTTCCTGTTCACCTTTTCTTAAAATATAGAAGCCAATGTTGAACGAAACAAATTAAAATAAAACCATGATGTTACATAGAGGCCACACCCGAGTTTGAATTATTTAATTTTCCGCCGCAAAAAAAATAAAATGTTAAAGCTGTAAAAGATCAATAGTGAAGATTAGTGTATTAGAAATTGCATGGTGGCTCATAACGATCTTACCCAACATGATTAACAATTGCGTTACTATAAGCCAAAAGAACTGAAAATAAATGTTACCCTTTTCACTGAACAAGGTAAGGTTGTCTCGGTGTCCCGGTTATTTGACTGTCTGCATTCTCCTTCCTTCCAGACTCCCCCAATACGTCCTTAGGGTGTTTTTACAGGGTTTTTTTTACCCAAAGCCTGCAGAAGGGAGCAGATGACTTGCTGTTGGAGGGGTTTGGGAGGTGATGTGGTGCCAGGTCTTGGTGGGTGCCAGGGATGCAGCTCGACCTCCCGGTCCAGGCACCGGCTCCGTGTTTCCGTCTCGGAGATGGGTGCCCTTGGCCCAGAGAGTTCCCTGACGTCCCCTGCAGGACCCCGACGTCACCTCCCTGTTCTTCAGGACCAGCAGGGTCCCCATGCAGTGACATGGGCCCATCCATGGGGACCCTGCCCACAGCTGGGACATGAGCCCACATGCTCCCAGCACCCGGTCCTGGGCTCAGTGGTGCTGGAGGGTCTAAAAGTGGGGTGCAGCCAGCGGCAGGTGACACCCCCCTCCCGCCCAGACCACCATCCCTCCAGCTTTGGACCCGCGGGGCTGAGCTCCGACGCCTGTTCTGTCTCCTTGGAGGGCAGGGTTTAGCTCAAAGCCATCAAATGGTTGTGCCTCGACATTATTTTTACTGACAGAGTTTTGGTCCAATTTATTCAAGAAATGTGATATTTGCTGCTTGGTTAAGGCCAGCCAGCTTAGGAGTGCAGGAGACGGAGCGTGGTGGTGACGTCCTATGCATCGCCAGGGCCATGTGCCGCAAAGAGATTTAATTTTGTTTAAACAAGTAAAATTAAAACATCGTTTCCCCTTCACCACTTTGCTGCGTGCCGTGATGTCACTGAGGTGCACGTGTGCGTGAAGGTACCTCCTGTAGCTCCCGCAGCCCCGTGCTCGGCTCGTGCTCCCGGCTCCTGCCCCACGTGTACCCGCTGGTGAACGGGGCGTCTTGTTCCCTCCCAGGCAGGGGTCTGCAAGGCTGAATCAGCGACTGAGACTCCCAGGCACCAGGGAGGGGGGTGACAAAAGCGCTGCTACAAACATCCCAAAACAGCCCAGCTCTATCCGATTGCGTTCCCACCATCGGACTGAGCCATCAGCCCTTGGCATCACCTCTTTGTGACACTGGCTTTTCCCCTGTGCTGCCCTGGCTCCCCACTTCACTCCTCAGTTTTACTGTTTACTGATGACTCTTATTATTTATTTTNGCACTGGGGGGGCTTTAAGGTCCCGTCCCACCCAGTCTGTGATTCTCTGCTGTGTGTCACGCGAAGGCAGGAGGGACATGAGGCTGGGAGGGAGGAGGAACACGATCAGACAGTGGGCTGGGGGTTTGATGGTGGAATTTCATACATGTTTTTCCTTCGTGCTGTACATCTTCTTACTTTGGAATTTGCAATCATGGGGTACATCCACCTTGTTTGAATGGTTTCTCCTGCCTGCCCTGTCGTTCCAGTCCCCTTGCGCAGCAGCACCCATCGGCGCCGTGTCTCCCAGTGTCCACCATCCCCAGCCCAGTGTCACCGCTGCTGCAGTGACACTGCAGTGACTGGCAGCAGGCGCAGGACTCCTGCAGGGGCTTTGCAAAGTCAGGCTGACCTGAAACGTGGTCCTGCCCCAAAGGAGCAGCCAAGCTCCTCATCCCCGGGGGTAAAAGTCATGGCAGCGAAACCCACCGGGTCCCAATGCTGAGCTCACCCCAGCCTGAGCAGCGTGTGTTCAGGCTGGTTGTGCTTTCTGGGGTCCAAGTGCTCAGCTCCATGAGGGAATGAGTTCTGCCGCAACTGCTCCCTTCCCTGCAAACACCTCTCCAGGGAGACCCGCAAGCCCTGAGCAGCCTCTTCGCCTCTTGGGGTCCAGCCCTCCTTCCACTCCAGAGTGAACGCTGTTGTCCCTCTCGGCTCTAACGCCATCAGACATGCAGCATCCTCCAAGCGCCGATCCATGCCATCCTGCCAGCACCGAGCAGCTCATGGGCTCCCCACGGCCGAGGCAGACGTGTTGAGGGGCCGGAGGACAGTGTGGCAGATGGCGAAGCAGCTTTTCCTCCCAGGAGCTGTGGTTCTTGTGCCGGGGCGGACGCTGAGCCCTGACCTTCACTGACAGGCAGGAGCCGCCCGGAGAGGAGCATCACTGTGCCAGGAGCTGGCTGCACCTCTACCTTGGGAAAGAGCCCACTAAGGGCAGCGGGCACCGTTTCATTTAGAAAAAAATAATTATTACGTAAATAGTTCACCCTTTCAGTGATGGCTGGTGGTGCTCAGCACTCATCTGTCCTCAGCAGTAAGACTGGAAGCAGTATGACCCATAGCAACACAAACAGCGTGCGGTATTTTTTAATTGCAATCAGATGTAAGCTAATTCCTTACATGTCTTTGGATCCATAAATATTTGGAGGCCCAGCTGAACAAAATATTTAACCTTGGGTAAGTCCAGTCTGTGCTTGGCTGGGCCAGGTACTAAAGTGCTGTTATTCCTTGGATGAAAGCGTTTAGCTAACATTGTCTCCTATCAGGAGAAATCAGTTCCAAAATTACATCATCGCTGATGCAGTTCTGTCTCTCTGATTCCCAGACTTCGTCAAGGCTGGGAAACTTGGGAGGCTTTCAGGGTTTTGCGCCCATGTGTGTACCCCAAGGAAATGATGAGTGTGTAAAGACATGAGATCTAGACACGTTCTATTTCCAACCTCCTCCTGGTTTCCTCTGATGGAAAAACACTGAGGAGCCAGATTGCAGGATTCTGGCATCGGAACCCCAGGCAGGCAGTGTGCTGCGACCTGCGGGGGACAAATAACCACAGCCTGAGGGGCTGCGCACCAGAGAATCACAGACTGGGTGGGACGGGACCCTAAAGCCCCCCCAGCGCCCCCCCTGCCCTGGGCAGGGACACCCCCCCCAGCCCAGGGGGCTCCAAGCCCCGTCCAGCCTGGCCTTGACCCCCCCCAGGGATGGGGCATCCCCAAAATGAGTAGCCTGTGGCCTGATTCTAGTAAAACTGACTAAATAAATCATGAAATAATTCGGTACTGAAGTTCTTGAAAGTCCCCTGATCTCTTGCAATTCATACTTTCTTTAGTTGAAAAACCTGTTGTTAACATTAACCTAAGAAATTTTAGCAATAAAACTGGTAATGGTTTAGAAAGTGTTAAACTCAATCTTAGAACTTGAATATCATCAGGAATTAGTCTTGTTCTTAAACACTTGTGCACTCTTTGTTATATTTGTGTGCTGTCCTCCCTGAGGTTTTTTCCCAGGAATTGTTGCTGGTGTCAGTGGTGGGTGACTCTGCAGAGCGCTTTGGAGGCACCCAGACCCCCTGCCGGGGAGCGCCTCTTCCCGGGGCGCACCAGGGATCTCACCGGGAGACACCGAGCCCTGGGCAATCCCCTGACTGTTACCTGCTGCTGCTCTTTCACATGGGCTCCAACAACACTCCAAGGAGTTGCCTGGGCAGGACGAGGCAGCAGCTCCCCTTTCCCTCCACAGAGGGGTACAGCCCCCCCCAGCACGCCCCGCCGGGACCTTGCATTTCCCTCTCCCACCCCAAATCCGTGGAGCAGAGTCGGGCTTGGCCTGGGGAGCGGGCGAGGAGCCCCGAACCAGGAGGTGGCAATGCCGCCCGGCCACGCTCCGCGCCCGGCTTTATCAGGGTGCCAACAGGCCTGCCATTTCCCTGCGTCCCCCCGGAGAACCCCAGCACGGAGGTTTGGGATGCAGGGCTGTGCCAGGGCCGGGACCGGGACCAGGACCGTACCGGGGCTGGGGGAAACAGACTACAGAGCAGGAGAAGGAGCAGTTTCCCAGCTGGGAGGTTTGCATGGACTCGTGTTTTGGGGCTCCAGCCTCTGCCGTCGCCTCCTGCCTCTCCCAGCTCCACGGAGCATTTGCTTCCTCCAGGCATCCTCCATCCTCTGAGCATCCAAGTTGCTGGAGCTGCCCATGCCGAGGGTCTCATCCTGCCATGAGGATTTGTAGATGCCTGCAATGGGCAGCCCCACTCCAGGGGTGGGAAACCACAGCACCGCAGCTCCGAAACATCCCACTTCCCCCCGGGACAGCTAACAGGGATGGAGGGAAGGGGCTTGTGCAGCTCCTTCAAGAGGGTAAATAAGGAGAGGATGGGAAACCACCCAGCGAATACCCACCCTGCTCCCCAGGGACTGACAGGAGGATTTTCCAGGAGTTTCTGCCCTGTTGAGAGCTGAACGGTGGCATCAAACAGGCTCAGAGCTGCCCAGTTTCCCGTGTAACCCCCCCAGCTGTAAGCCCAGAGCCCAACCCAAAAATGAACAAATTCTGCATGAAAACACCAAGCCCAGTTGAAATCGGCAGCTGTCACACTGGGCTTCTCCGACAAGAGAGCTTTTCCTTCAATACTCTTATTGAGTCTTGCTACGGAAGGGAACTCCCAACCAAGCAAACCCCCTCGCTGTCCCACTCCTGCCCCCACGCGAGGGAGGGCTCCTTCTCCTGCTGCCCTGGCAGGAGAGGCAGCCCCGGGCACACGGTGCTGGGTGGCTTTGGCCAGCCCCATCCCTCTAATACTCAATTTTGTGCCCATGACAGGGAGCTTTCTCCCTAAGGATGGCAGATTTCGGGACTAACACCAGTGCTGCCACAACTGGAAATGCTCCTCCCCATCCTCGCTGCCGAAGGACTTGGGAGCATCTCTCGGGAGGCGCCAGCAGCACCAGGAGGGTCTGATACCCCGTGTCTCCCCAGGTGTGAGACGCAGCCAGGGCAGATGCCCCAGGCCGATGGGGCAGCGGGACATGCTCCTGTGTGTCCCACCATCCCATCCCAGCGAGTGGCACACGTGGCCAGGCTGGGGCGGAATGCCAGGAATGCTGGTGCTGTTGGCCCAACATCCCACATGGAACCTGGCTTGGATTTGGAGAGAGTGTGCAGGTTTCATGCATTTCGTGGAACCGAGTCTCCAAAAGGTCGGAGTACAGCTGTAAATTCATTTCAATAACCTGAGATGCCGGGAAGTGTCCGCCTTGCCTCCCTGTGCTGGCACATCCCAACTGGGGCCAGCCTGGGGCCAAGCCCGGTGTTTTCCCAGCTGAGGCGGCAGAATGTGGCCGGACACGGTTATCCCAGGCAGGAAAACTATCTGGGATGGTGCAGCGAAGCCCTGGTGAGGGAGTTCCCATCCTGCTGCCATAGGACTTCGCTCACAGCCAGCGACCGCTGGGCTCTGCAACAACCACAGGCACCGGGAGGCCCCTCTGAAAGCCAAGACTGTCTGGTGCTGGCCGTGATGGCTGGCCAAGGCCAATCCCAAACCTCGCCCCATCTCCATGGGGCTGGACAAAGCGAAGGCATCCATGCTATCTGGGAGCAGGGATGCACAGACCATCCCTCGCAGCGGGGGGAGAGGGGCTGAGCTTCTTTCTGCCACAGGAGGAGGGAGCCTTCCTCCCGCTTTCCCAGCTTGTGACTCTGCAGCTCCTCCACCAAGTAATTTATTCATAGAGCAGTAACCTCAGAGGTCCTGATAAAAGGCCGGAGCTGCTGCATTGTTCCGGATGTGCCAGCGCCAGCACAAAGGCTCCGGGCACCTCCCAGCCACCACGTCCCCTCCGGTACGGGGGCACGGCACCCAGTGCCTCCCCCTCCCACCCACTGAAACACCCTGAAGCCGCCACACTAATTGCCATAATTATTTCTGCTCTGGGACGCAGGGCCTCTCCCCAGCAGGCCGTGTGCCTGCTATCGCTGATGAGCTTAACTCCCGCGCTGGGTGTTACAGACAGAGCTGGGGGAGCCGGGGGGGGCACGTGTTTATTAGCCTGGCCAAGGCACTTGGGAAAACAAACAAACAAGCAGCCACAGGCTGGGAGCTGCTTTTCCCCTTATTTCCATTAATAACAGACGCAAAGGGTGAAAAATCCATCCCTGTGGCACGGATGGAGGTCAGAGGGTCTGCGGGCAGCACCCAGGATGGGTGTCCCCTCCTTTGGGGTCCCAGTGGCACTGGGGGACGGGGCGCACATGGGGGCACTCATGGAGCCGTGCCACCGGCCGGAGCTTGTAGCGAAGGGTTTGTGGTTATTGACATGTGTAGAATAGATGGGGCACTGGGAGGGGGCGCGGATGCGTGTGGATCACTGAGAAAGCCTGGGAATGTCGATGTGGGAACCCATCCCCGCCGAGACAGGTAGGACACTGCCAGCATCCGCAGGGCTGTCCCATCGCACGGCCACGGCCACGCAGCCGCCACGTGATTCCGACCGGAGCGAAGCACCTTCCCGCTCACTCAGCATCACTCCAGCCCTGGACACGGGGGAACTGATTAACTGAATTAACTGATTTCGGGGTAAAAATTGTCCAAGTGTGTAACCAACAGGCTGCCCTGGTTTCATCTGGGACGGAGGTGGAGCCAGCGCGGTGCCGTGGTTTGGGTTCGGATGGGGACAGCGTGACAACACACCGGTGGCTCTGGGTGTCGTTGGGCTCTGGGGTCCGTTCCTGCTCCTCACCCCCCGCCAGTGACGGGTGGGGGGCAGCAGGGGCCGGGGGGACACGGCCAGGACAGCCGACCCCCGCTGGCCGCGGGGATGTTCCAGAGCACATGCCGGCGTGCCCGGGGTGTAAATCTGAGGAAGGAGGACGTCAGGANGGGGGGCAGCAGTACGGGTGCAATTGGTGCAACTTCAAAAAGTAAAAATTCAACCCAAGTGGCAAAGAGAGAACAAACCCAGCACCAAACCCGGACAGACCCCAGAGAGCAGAGCTCCCAGCCTGGCNGTTCCAGAGCACATGCCGGCGTGCCCGGGGTGTAAATCTGAGGAAGGAGGACGTCAGGAGTGATGGCGTTTGTCTTCCCAAGGCACCGTTCCGCGGGATGGAGCCTGGCGTTCCTGGGGACGGCTGAGCCCCGCCTGCCATGGGCAGCCGGGAACGGAGCCCTTGGTTCGCTTTGCTCGTATGTGGCTTTTGCTTGACTTATTAAACCATCTTTATCTCAACCTACCAGTTTTTCCTCGCTTTCACCCTTCCAGTTCTCTCCCCCATCC
>VXBO01010736.1:12850-27053 GCA_013400135.1 Rhinoptilus africanus | reverse complement strand
GGGGGGAATGGCGGGTGGCACCACCCCCTTAGTGCCGGGGAGGCCATCGTGGATGGGGGTCAGGGGGTAGGCGCCATCGGAGCCATGGGCCACCGGCCAGGGCTCCCCATCCCCCTTCTGCCCGTTAACCGGCCCGAAGGCTCCATCCCCGTAGCCGCTCAGCGCCGGGCGCTCGTAGGGCGCTTCCAGCACCCCCGAGTACTTCTCCGCGTACCTCTTGAGGAGGTTGGAGGCAGTGAGCGCCGAGATGTCGTCGTTGGCCCAGGCGTAGTTGAAGCGCTGGCGGGTGCTGGGGGAGAGGTCGGACTTGTGGGCTGGCGAGGAGGTGGTGGAGGAGACGTCGAGGTGCTGCTCCGGCCACTGGTTCAGGGACTGGGCATGCTCTGGTGACCAGTGCATCTTCGACAGACCTGGGTGGGACAGAAGAGGGCAGGGTGAGGCCACTGAGGTAGGGATGAGCCCCTCTCTGCATGGAGTATCTCCAAATCCCGCTGTACTGCCCTGTCCTACGCTGCACCTCCTGACGGCAAACGTGTGCTCTCCGTCACGCACCTTTAATGCCAAAATACCCTCAGCCGACACCGGTGCAAATACCCCCCAGGAACAGCAACCAGCAGCATTGCAGAGAACCCAGCCAGCTTGGTCGCATCATCCAGCAGACTAAAATACTCAGGTTATCAAACCATGGCACACCAAGGCAATACAAACGGTGCAGCCCCCAGAGCCGTCAGCAGCGCTGCAGTGCCAAGCACTGGCACGCACAGCCAGAGAACAGCCCTGTCCTCAGATGCTCCACCTGGAGCAGGGTATAACTATAATAATTATAATGCATATAATATTATAATATTAATAGCATATTAATAGCACGTAGCCAGGTGGCTGGGGAAATAGGGGCTGCATTGCCCACACACGCATGCCTGCAGGTGGGAAGATGCCGCATCCCTCTGCCCACCCTGCGGCATCGGCACCGGTACTGACGGGTGGCAGGCGGCCTCACCGAAACGCCTCCGCCAGAGAAGGGGAAGGCAGAAACGCCATGGCCCTGCCTGGACCCACCCCTGCACCGGGGCCGCAATGGCAGCGGGTGGGAAACACATCCCGGGGGGCTCTGCAGGACCTGCTGGAGGTCCCCGCTCACCCCACGGACCCCGCGACACCATCCCCCCCATGGCCTTGTCACCCCACCGACCCTGCGTCACCTTCCCATGTCACCCCACAGCTCCACGTCATGGGGATGCCGAGGTCCGCGCCACCCTCTCCTGCTCCAGCCCTCAAAAACTGGCTGGCCCCGGAGCGCCTGCAGAGGGTGGTGGCAGTGACCCCCATCATATCCCCAGTGCGCGTCCCCCCATCCCCCCGCCCTTATGCCCAAAGCCCTGGGGGACGGCTACAGCAGGGACCTCGTGCACCATTCACTCGCCTCTCTCAGCCTTTAAGCCAGTTTGTGACCACAGCACAATTAGATTACTTAATGCTTTAATTGACTTATATGGCATTTGTACTGCCACTTTGGATATCAAACTTACACAAGAGGATTTAAATGGCGGCTTTGCGCTGCTTTATCCGGCATCCTCCCTGCATTTACTGGCCATTATTAAAGTGCTCCCGGTAGATAACTCTCAGGCAGAGACAGGCACCACAGCCTGCGGGAAAGGGCCCAGTTTAATGAACACAAAGGCGAGCGCTGCCCAACAAACCCGCGCTCCGGCAGCAGCTTCTCCCCACTCTGCGGGGGTCTGGCTGGGCGCAGAGAGACAGAGCCTTTTGCCTGTGAGCAGAAGGCACAGAGGAGCTACGAAAGGGGAAAATGAGGGTTTGGACGACTCATGAGAAGCAAGAATTTTTTCTTTTTTTTTGAAGGGACTAAAGCACCAGGAGTTTCCATCCTTGCAGCAGTGCACAGTGCCCTGCAGGTGCAGATCCCCGCTCCTCCAAAAATACAGTCTCCAAAAGCCCGGGGCGCAGGGAGAAGGAAGGCGTTTGGGAGGCGCCTGGGAGGTGGCCCATTGCCCCAGCCTGGGGCTCGGTGTGGAGCAGCACGTCAGGAAAGAGACATCACCACCACAAACAGCAAATCCCAGCAGTGTTTCAGAGNCTGGCCCGGCTCCAGGCTGTTTCTTCTGAAGCTGCCCTTGACGAGGCATGGACCCTCACTGTCCCTCCCGGAGAAGGGATGACCTGGACAGCCTCCTGCGACACGGCGCGCAGCAGCCTGAGCCTCACACCCCTGGAGACAACCCCCGCACGCTGATGCTCATGTCTGAGCAGCCCCCAGCTCTTCCCCATGGCAGGGATGGATCCCAAAACCTGAATCCCGCTGCTCAGACACTGGCTAAAAAAAGGGATGGGAATTGCTCCTCTAAGAGGGCGGCCAAGGCCGCGGTGTGCGGCTGGAAGCCCACCATGATGGCAAAAGTGCGAAGCCGCTGCGAGAAGAGGGGCAGGGGGGATGCCCGGGCACGGGTTTGCTCCACCAAAGCAACCCCAAGTGCGAAAGGATGGAGAAGCGAACCCACCTCCATCCACCCCCTTTGAAGACGAGATGCATTTGGGAGAAGAAAAGCCAAAATTCCCGGAAAGCCCAGTCACACCCTGGAAAACCAGGCGGAGGGGGAGGGCAGGCGGGCAGGGAGAAGTTGTCAGGGGTTTGAAATGGGACGTGAATGAGGCGGCGGAGCGGGACAGATGTTTCAATGCTCCCCTTGGCAGTGTGAGAAAATTACTGTCCAGTGACCAAATGGCTGGGCCGGTTCCCACCCTCGCTGCTGCCCATTATCCCCAGCGCAAGACAAAGGCGGGCAGGGGGGGCTGGGCAGGGGAGAATCCTATTGTTCCCGCCCGCCCTAATTATGGAAATCTTGTTAATCTATTCAGCAGCGACTCTGAACTGGGCTTTTGTTCGGGGGCTTTGTAGCAGGGCGCACCGCCGAGGGTGTCCAACGGCTCGGCGTTGGGGATGGGGTGCGCTCCCCTCCATCGCCACCCCCCACCCCGGGAAAAGCTCTGGCCCCGCAGCATCCCGGCGCCGGCTGCCTTTGTTGGAGCAGAGATATCTCATCCCCAGCCCGCGGATGCAGAGCACACACGTACACGTGTTCTGTACATCCCGGCCTCACGTACAGGCACCCATTGCTCGTGCCCAGAAACGCACAGCAAAACCCCCGCAAACAGATTAGGAGATGAGCTGCAGGCAGCATGTGGGATGGCTGCGGCAATCCAGCATCCCTGGGGGGACTGGGAGAGGGCTTGAATAGATTTGGAGGGCAAGGACGGAGAGGGAAGCGCACCAGAGCAAACACGCTCCAGCTGAGGATGCTCTAACGCCAGGGCTTAAACCCAGCCGAGCCCCCAGGACCCTGCACGAGGTGACCCCATGGCAGAGCACAGCAGCGAGTGCAGCCCCGTGGCACCGGACACGTCCCGGCGTCCCCTGGGACAGCCCGTCCGTGTCCCAGGCCCTGGGAGGGAGCCGGCGCTGCTGCCCTTCGGCTCCCGGGGCAGGAAGGAGCCGATGAGCTGCCCCCACCATGCTGTGCTGGTACCGCCGCCGCCTCGCTGGTTTAAACGTTGATGGCTCCTTTTTCTGCAGAGCCACCAGCTTGGAGGATTTATGCCTTTTTCAAAAGACGTCGAACCATTGCATTATCCCTGCAATTACCCACAGCAGCGCAGGCCGATGCTGTTGGCTTGCCAGGCAGGGAGAGCCGTCCTAGTTCCTGGGTCTGTCCAAATTCCCAGCTTTTTAATTGTCTGATGTGCAAACTTTAGGCTAAGAAATAGCAAAGCCGGATGCTGAGAGTGCTGTTTCACAGCCCAGCCTTCCCCAGGTGGTCCCTACAGCCCTTACAAGCCCTGCTAACAGAGACCTCTCCTGTCAGGGATGTGGTGTGTGACGGCTCTTCTGGGACGGACTTTGTTACCAGCACCTGACGGTGGGTCCAGCAAGGACCTGGACCAAGCACCCCCAGCAGGAATGGAGCCTCCCGTCAGCGCAACTCCTGCACCGGCAGCTTTGCAGCTGGATCCGTGGCAGCCAGAGGTGCCCGCATCCACGCGGAGATGCTGCAGATCTTGCATCAGCAGCGACCTCTTCAAGGCTAAGGGCAAGCCAGGAAAAAATGCAGGAGGAGAGAAGAGACTTTCCCAAGTCTGCCCAGAGAACAGGAGGCAGGGGAATGACTTTTGGTTTTTTAATGAGGCATTTCCTGATAATCTTTTTAGCTTTTGCGGCCAGGAGCTTGTCCTGGGCTGGGGTTCATCCCTGTCTCCAAAGAGCAGCGTAGGCAAAGTGCAATGGCATTACCACAAGTCAAATCACTGCTATAAATCAGAATTATGACCCGTGCAGATCCTCCATTCACACTCGCTGTGGACCTGAGGGTTGCAGCAATACTTCTGAAATGTTTTAGCATTAATGCTGTAGATTATAGCAACATTTCTGCATGTTGATATGCACATTTAAGCTAAATACCACTCATCCCTAGTGAATCCCTACACGGTGGGTCCAGGATAGGCAAAACAGCCTAAAGGCAGCGATTTACAGCAGGGGCAGAGCTGGTCCCAGAGCCAGGACCAGGCCAAGGGGAGCCCAAAGCCACACTGAGACGTGGTATGACCCAGGCGCAATACCTGGCAGCACCTGCGACGGGCGAGAGGTTTCCATCCCTCCCCTGCAGCCCGACGCTGGGCAGCCCATCCGTGGCCCGCTGCCGGAGTGCAAACATCGAGTTTCCCAAGGCAAATTTGGGTGGTTTGGCAAATCCATCGGGAAGCTGCAGTTCTTTGTCTGCCGCATTCCCTGTCCCCTCCTAATCGGTGCCGACAAAGCGCAGGATGGTATTGCAATCAGAGCAGGGTCAATGTACATATGTTAAAAGGATTTAGGCTAACTCCCACCGTGCCCTCTCTCCACCCCCAGGAGAAACGGCCTCAGCCCCAGCCGACGGCTCCAGCATCCGCTCTGTCCACTCATATATCAAGTGCAGAGCAGCTGGACACCAGCATGGACCGGGAGTGACCAACGGGCCATCACCCATCTGTCCTGCTCTAGGACCCAGCCAGCAAATGAAAAATTAATATGGATCCGCTCAGCCTGGCAGCAGCTGAGCATCACCCATCTGTCACCGCGGGAGGAGAAACTCTCAGCGAAATGTCACCAGGAGGAAACTGTACACGGTGTGTGGCCTGGGAACCCCCAGAATGAGGGGACGTGGCAATAAAATCTGGGTATTATCAATAATGAGCTGATGTACTTAGCGGATTGAGGAATTTTGCTCCACCTTTCAATATAAGATGGATGGGAGAAAATGTAGCAGTAAAAGGGACCTAAAAAAAATGAAAAGAAATCAGCCTCTTCATTGCTATTTATATTTTTCTTAACGTTACTCGTCCCTGGTCTCATAGACTACTCAGGCCTGCTGAGATCTGGGCTTCACCCTCGCATCCTCCCCAAGAATACGGAGAAAATTGCTGAACTATTTGTCTGGGTCTACCAACGACTGAAAGGTGGGACTGCTCCAACCCTCCCTGCTCCTGCCGCTTCACCTGTACTCCCTCCAGTGCTTTGAAGATGACCATTAAACCCAAAAGATTAATTATCACATGAATCCATCATCATCTTGCCCACTCCCTGCCACGGGTGTGTTTCAGCATGTGCAAAACATGGCTCCCTCCAACAGGATTCCCACTGCCGGCCACGCTGATGCTGCTCCTTCAGCAGATGTTCTCCTGCCCTGAACCACCTCGTCTGCCGTAGGACGTTCCTTGGGGCGACATTCCAGCTGTGATCTCCACCAGACCACTGCTTGAAGGACAGATATTAAGTAGGAAGGGGGTTTGCAGCAAGACCATCACTGGGCATTCAGGTCATCGAAGTCCACCAGCCCTCAAGGTTGTCTCAGGGCAGGAGTTCAAGGTGCAGGAGAAACCTCAGCTTCCCTGGAGAAGGGCACCATGGCCCCTGGGTGCTGCTGAGATTCCTGTCAGGACTGAAGCCCTCCACCAAAATTTCATTCCTTGACTCCGGACAAGCTCCCCAGGGCCTGGGTGGGACCCAGTCCGGGACCCAGCCCATTTTCGGAGAGAAAAATTAGAGAGAAAAATCCATTTCTAATCAGCAGAACCACTTCCCCAAACAGAGGTGGCCCCATAAAAAGGTCAGGAGGTTGAATGGATCCAATCTGCATGCCATCTGCATAACAACGGCCAGGCCAGCAAGCGTGGTGAGCGCACCCCAAAGCTCCTGGTCCCACCCCCCGGTTCCACACGTGCAGCAGGAATTTGCCTCCTGCCTCTGTCCCTGACCCATGGGGAGATGGAGGATGCGGCAAGGCAAGGACATGCTTCTCCCATCCGGGCTTGGAACAGACATGACCACGGCCATCTCCTCCTGAAATCCGTCTAGAACCATGCCACGTGAAAACACCTGCGGAGATTTTGGCTGTGCAGATGCATATTCACGTGGTCTACAGGAGGATGCAGAGAAATAGTTTGAAAGGCATCTTTATACCATCTCCATCTGTGCTCCTGCAGAAGGCGCTTTGCCGTGGCTGTCAACAGAGAGATGTCCTGATCTTCATTCAAAACCACTTGTTGAGAACCATCAGGACTCACCCCATCCCCCCTGAGAGGGACTGTCCGAGCTCCCCTGACCCAGCAGGAGGATCTGGGGCGCCCCGACCAGCGCCCCGTGATGCTGTGCAGGAGGATGTTGGTGGCGGGGGGATGTCTGGGGGATGCAACCTCTGGGATCTGCTTTTCAACAGCATGAGAAGAAGCAAAGCCAACACATTACAGGGCTGGGCGCTGAGCCCAGCTGCTGCGCCCCGGAGAAAGCACAGCCTGACCTGAGCTGGTGGCTGCACAGACCTGTGGGTGGTGGCTACAAACCCCAATATACACCTACACCTCAGAAGGCTGAAAACAATTTTAAATGACTTATTTTTCCAAGAAGAAAGACTTGTCATTACGTTTCATCTTCCCACAAGCGCTTGGATGAAGGTCATTAAATGCAGGAGATGCTCTGCAGCCAGGGAAGGGGCACTGGGACCGGGCACCCCCCACCCCTGCCCAAGCCCTCTCCTCTCCAGCTGGTTTTCCTGATGAAGCTCCAATAACAAACTCCCCCAGGGGGAAAAAGCCAAGGCAGGAGCCCCTGGTCTATCTTCTCCAGCATCTGGCCTTGGGTCGGGGTCGGTGCCGGGGGCTGCAGTGGCTGCGGGAGATGGGCTGCGGCAAGGAGATAATTTGCCCCATGCACTAGAGCCTGTCCACAGCGGTAGCAGCAACGCTCCAGCTCATCCCCTCCACGGAATGAATCAATCTTAATTAACTCTAATTCTGGGGAGCCTCCCAGCCCTACCCAGCACTGCACAGCGCGGTTGTATTTTCCGCCTGGGTGCCCTGCTGGGCAGCGTGCTCCACAGGGAATTTAGCAAAAAACCTTCTATTTTCCATCATTTCTGCATCTCCTTTCCCGCGGTCCCCATGTGTCCCCGTCACACACCCTGTGGGATGACGGACCCCATCCCTGGACCACCTTCCCTGCCCTCGGCACCCACAGCCCAGGCGCTGGGCTGGGGGAGGCCTCTCTCAATGGCTTTTGTTTTCACAAGCCTTTTGACTCGCGGATTCTTTTTTAAACACCGCCTCAGCAGCCTGAAAAGCCCAGCTCCCTCCTGCACTCCATTCACTAATGGATTTTCCAGAAGTCCCCTTTTTTTGGCTTCTTTCTTTGCTGACACTGCTGCCCCCATCCCTGCCCGAGGCGGTGGCTCCCCTCTGCCGCCCGCACGGACGGACCGACCCCAACTTCGGGGACCCAGGTGCCACACTCGGAGCTCAGATCCCACCTTCTGCGCCCTGGGAGTTTGCACAGATACCTGGCTATTAGAAGCCAATTATCGTTATCTATAATTACACAGCACAGGGTGCCAATGCCTCAACCCACCACTACAGGGCTGCTGCTCAAAAGGAAAAAAAAAACAGATTAAAGAATAAGGTGGCAGCAGCATCGGGGCAAAGGCATCGCCGGGAAATCAGGGAGAAGTTTGGTGCCAGGCTGCCTCTGTGCGAGATCCTATCGATTGGGGCCGCGCCGGTCGGGCTCCTAGAGCTAATCCTACGGCAGAAATAATTCATTTGCCTCCCTTTTCAGCAGCCACTCATTAAAAAGTAATCACCTTGTCGGAGGAGGATATGAACAGCCCAAGGTCAGATCCATCATGACGTTATTTCTGGAGCTTGTACCTGGCGCGCACCAAGCAGTGGCCACACTGTGGCCCTGCCCTGCTGCTTGAGCCAGGGGCAATGGAAATGGGAATGGGAATATCTTTATATCAGCAGATTTTCATTCTGGGAGTGCTGCCCAACAGCGCTCGTGGCCGAGCACCCGGCTTGCGCTGCACGGACATTCCTCTCATCAACCCCACCACCTAAGGCAGAAAATAGGGACAACACTTCAAAAAGTATCTTTTAAATCTCATTATTTGGTGGCATCTCCAATAAATCTCCAAATCTCCAGCCCCCAGTTTATTTTTATGTTGTTGGTACTTCACTGGAGCTGCTAAAACCTGTTTTTCTAAGAGCATGAAGCTCTTAAAAAAGGAAGTGTCACCGTGTCCCCACCAGCGGCACACACAGAGCTGGCACCGCGGCGGGCTCTCAGGTTGCCCGGCGTTCTGCCCATCGCCGTGACCGACTCCCCGGGGACAGAGCGTGAGCTCGGAGACACTGCCGCATCCCGGCGGCACGGCCGGGTCTGGCAAAGTTGTGGCATGCCGGCATTTCAGACTATTTATCTTTGCAACACAGGGCCCGGTTTGGCATTTGCCGGGAGGAGGAGGCAATGCTTTGGGAAATGGCTGGGATGGGGCCGGAGCATGGGGGACTGGAGGCAGGACGGGGCCAGTCCCAGGGATTCAGCCATTCCAGATCTAGTCACAGCGATGGCAAAATGGGCAAGAAAAGCCCCCACACCTCAACCCTTCCCGCTTACAGCCACAGCTGGGATGCTTCGGCACACACAGCTCTGCTGGGCCAGCGTCCCCCGTGGCGTCCCCCCGGGTGACACACGGCACAGGGCACACGGGACACCCCGAGCGGGGCGACCTGCCCTCCCAAGGCGGGATGGGCAGGACAAGCCCTTCAAAATACACTCAACCTCTCTAACCTCCCGCGCACAGCACAGCCTCGCCGCACGTCACCCCTGGCCTTTAATTACACATTTCTGCAGCCATTAGTCCTCTCGCCATCAATTACACCCACATTATCCCACTCTGGGAGGCAGCAGGATGTGAGGAGCAGAGTCAAGTGCTTCAGAGACTCTTTCCAAAGGAAAGAAACAGCCTCCGACGGGACCATCCCTGCACGGCGGCAGAGCCGAGGCAGCAGACAAAGCCCCCAGCAGTCGGCCCCGCTGCTCTTCAGAGCCCGAAAGCAACGATGAGAAAGATTAATCACAGGGAGAGGACACGGGCTCCAGCGTCCCCTGATGCCACGAGCCCCCTCCAGCTTGGTGCCGCTGCCGCACCTCTCATCTATTTACACAGCACATTCTTTGTGAGGAACAGGCTCCTCTTCCGAGTGCGGCTGGGATAGGGAAAGGGGTACTTATTCAGCTATTATTCAGCTCTTTTTTTGTAGGCAAGACAAGTGTGGGTTAAAGTGCAATTTGTCTTGAAATTAGTTTTCATTTTCTTGGGGGAAAAAGGAGAAAAAAAGTGGCACACGCACCTTTTGAGGGAAACCACTTGCCTGGGTACCACACCTCCACCAGCCGAGCATCTCACCTGGGAGCACACCCCAGCATCCCGCCCTGGGAATGTATCCCAAGATCCTGCCCTGGGAATGTACCCCAGCATCCCTCCCCAAGGAGTGCACCACAGCATCCTGGTCCAGGGCACCACACCCCAGCATCCCACCCTGGGGACCGCACCCCAGCATCCCATCAGGGACTGCATCCCAGCATCCCACTCCTGGGAGTGGATCCCAGCATCCTGCCCTAGGGTGAGGGGCCCGAGGCACCACCACACCACTGGCCATGACGGCATCACTGTAATTGAATAAAATGCCTGTTTTTCATGTGCTTGAGTTGTCTGTCTTCAGGAGAAAGGTGCTGGGAAGAAAACCTTTAATTTGCACCCTCCCCTGCTCTCAGCTCCAAGCCAGCAGCATCTGCGAGGCCTTGGCGGGGTTTATTAGGGCCCCAATAAAGATCAGGGGCTGCTGATAAGTGACCCAAGGCATGCACCACTGGAGGAAAAATTGTGCTAGTGATCTGTACAATTTAACCAACATTAACTTCAGCTGATGACAGGCCACAAGGCCAGGAGAGAGATTTTACAACACCCTTGTTACACAGCAAAATAAACTTTGCTGCGGAGAGCCAGCGCTGACTTCCAACTCTTGCTCCCATTACAGGATCGCTGAGCCCAGGCTGACAGCGCCGGGCAGGTCTGCTGGGCACCAGCATCCCCTGCAAACCCAGACTGGGGGGCCTGGAGCAGAAAAAGCACCATGATCCTGCCCAGGGCTCAGAGCATGAAGGAGAAAAAGGGGGAGAGCCCATTTCGCCAGCCCAGAGCACGAGACCAAGCCAAGTTCAAAGGAAAAACTAACAGGAAAATATACCAGAAGTAATCGCGGCAACAAACTCTCGGCGGCAGGACCTTGCAAGGGGACGAACTGTTCCTCAGCACTGGGAATGGCAGGGGTCGGTCTCTTCTCCCCAGTGACAGGTGATAGGACAAGAGGAAACGGCCTCAAGTTGCACCAGGGGAGGTTTAGGAGGGATATTAGGAAAAAATTTCTTCTCCAAAAGGGTTGTCAACCACTGGCAGAGGCTGCCCAGGGCAGTGGTGGAGTCGCCATCCCTGGAGCAGACGCGGTGCTGAGGGGTCAGTGAGGGTTTGGGCAGCATTGGGTCAATGGTTGGACTCGATGATCTGAAAGGTCCCTTCCAGCCCAGACGATTCCATGATTCTATGACTCAATGAATTGCCTGGGCTGGCACTGCACTGGGAAGAACTGGTTTATCCCCTGCTTGGCTGCTGAGCCAGCAACGGGAATGTTCCTGCTTAATGCTAATAAAGTCGGACTGCATCCCAAGGGCTCCCTTCGACCGGGAGCTGGGTGCCACCGCTGGCACGTGTGTCCCCTGGGACGAGGGTGACGGATGCTGGGTGACACACGTGAGTGACCCAGCACCAGGGACGAGCCTTCTGGAGCCAGAGCACCACAGAGTCGCTAAACACGTGCGTTACCCAGCACGTCCACAAAGGAAGAAAAACATCTTCATTTTACTAAAAAAGCAGGAAAAGAAGGACCGGCCTCACGGGCACCCAAGTCGGCTGGAGCGGAGGGAGTGCGTCAAGCTATAGAGATGCTCGGAGCCGCGAGCCTGGAGCTTTTTTTGCAGGCTGCAAAATTCCAGCTGACATTTGGCCAGATGCGATGGGATCTGCCCCAGGACGACAAAAGGCGCTGCCCCGAGCACCCCATCAAACAGCAAAGCTCTGCTCCCAGCCATGTCATCACTGGAGCTCAAAAAGTATAACTGAAAAGTGTTTACAATGGCATAAACGCAAGGGTCAGCGTCGCGCAAGGGTCACTATCGCTTCTCTAGATGCATTAATGTCATCTGCAGGGAAATTCCCTTTAGGAATCCTCACTCAAATCCGGCACTCCCGCATCTGCTGCCATTCACTGTGGATGGAGGGATTTCTCCTGCCCTACACACGACCCATCTCCTCCCAGCTGCAGGAACGAAAGCAGGGAGATGGACAAACCCCAACCCGTTAGAAAAGCAGGGAGAGAAGGAAGAAATGAGAATATTTGGCCATTTGCAGAAAAATCTGGAGGTGGCATTTCTACACTTGGGAATACCTCCTCAACCAGGAGGATGAAAAATAATTAATACAAATAAAGCCCAGAGCATCTTCACACACCAGCGAGACACAGCACATGCTTCCAGGCTCCTTCCAGGAATTATTTTTTTAATGACGCTGGAGATGCCGTCGTCACGGAGGTGACAATGTGCCGTGCAGAATCAGTTTATTCCTTCTAATCCGCCGGCGCTGCTGCGGGATGCGATACCAGCTTTGGAGGCGAATGCTCCGGGAGGCTTTTGTGTTTACTTTTTCCGCGGGGGAAGGAGGAGGAGGATGAAGTGACCCGGTGGCCACTCCCTTGGCCTAAGGTTAGGCCCTCACATCTGTACTTGGGCACCCAAAATAAGAGCCTTTTTTTTTCTTTCCTTTTTTTTTTTTCTCTTTTTTCCCCCCAGTGGCTGCCGAAATGCCCAGAGCAGAGGATGGATGCTCAAAAGGGTGAGGGCTCAAAACTTGCGGCCCCCTTCCTCAGGCGGCTCGATACACGTCTGGGAGCAGCCTGGAGTGGGGATTTAGGAAAAACATGGCACAAACAGCCAAAGCAGCTCCGGGATCATCTCCTGGCCATCTGCAAATAAAGGCAAACGCGGCCCCAGCTGCACTGGGGGGAGAAACCCATTGCTGGCAAGAGGCGAGAACCTAGGAAGGAAACCACGCTGGTTTCTTCGACAACCATTTGCTGTGTTTCAGAGCATCTGGGGAAAACTACTTTTGGAGCTTTCTCAGCAGCGTTTATTCCATGTTTTAACTTGGGAGATTAACTCCGAGGGATGCAAGAGGAGAGGTTTGGGCCTTGGGACCAAACCCAAGATGCCGTTAAAGCCCCAGCCCGGACCTCAGAGAGGAGAAAAGGGCTGGGGGAAAGGAGGGAGGAGAAAACACCAGCTCCAGATAAGCAATTGTTAACATGATCCATATGGTACACAACTTGCCTTTCTGTTTAACCAAAATGATAATGGCAAAAGGGAAGAATGCGGCGGGGGCTCGGTGGGAGAACAAAGGCGGCGGCGAAACCCTTCCCCGCTCCAGCGAGAAGGAACCGTGAGTGGGGAGAGACGGGGCTGCTCACCCCGGGCCCCGCCACCCCCAGACCCTCCCAGTGCGACCCGCTCCCCCCGGCAGCTTCACCGCATGGAGCAGGGAGTGAAACTGCAGCTGTCGGAAGTAAAATATAAAAACACCCCGTACCTGACGCGTATTAACAGGGAGATTTTCATGATCAATAATAAACTTTAAGCACGCGCGCTGCGGCTCAGGACCAGCATTGATGTAAACACCGAGCCCATTCCTCTCAGATCTGGGATGAATTCAGCCCAGGTTGTTTATGTTATTGCAGGATCCTGTGGCTTCCCGAGGAACACAATACAGTACGTGCCATTCATTATCCCCAGCAGTCCCCCAAGAGAAAATGTCAACACACTTCTGCTAAAGAGAGCTAAAACAAATGTTTAATGTGACAAACAACTCCCGGGCCTCAGACCCTGCAGAAATGTTTAATTCAGAACCACCTCTAAGAGCAAAAGGCACCGGAGCCGTGCGCTGGCACCCAGGGACGGCAAACCCAGCGCCCTGTCATCACCAGCACGCGCCGGAGCCACAACCCAGCCAGCGCGCTGGAAGGAAAGCAGGGAAAAACCCCGGCAATTCCCACACACGGGATCCACAAATCAATTCTGAGCCGTTATTATTGTATTCACGCACCGTCCGCAGAGAGCAGACACACCACACGCACCCAAGTTCTCTTCTCAGGAACTCAATTCGGCACATTCGCACCCCTGAAATCTGTTTGCTGCAAAAGCAGGTCCAGTTAAAGACAATGTTCATTTCTGTGATCCCAGAGTGAACCTAGGAATGATGTAAACCAGCACACGGTGTCTCCAAACCCAGGAGAATTTGTACTGGAAGACACAGTACAAAGCCATTCTTAAACCTTCCTGGTTCTTTTGCCAAGTGCTTTTTGTCCCCAAGTGGAAACCGAACACTTCCAAAAAAGATAAAAAAAAAGAAAAGGATCTTTCGGGCAAAGCTCCTAAGTACAAATTGCCATCAGCTCCTCACCACCACCACTGGTTTGAAGGCGAGTGCTCCAGCGTGCGCTTGACGTGTGTCAGTGGCTGAGGGGAGTGCACATTGTTCCTGGGCTGTGGGTGGATGGAGGGATGGATGGGTGGATGGATGGAAGGAAGGAAGGTTGGATGGATGAGTGGCTGGTTGGATGGATGGACAAGCAGATGAATGGGTGGGTGGGTGGATGGATGGATGGATGGATGGATGGATGGATGGATGGATGGATGGATGGATGGATGGATGGGTGG
>VXBO01010736.1:0-11834 GCA_013400135.1 Rhinoptilus africanus | reverse complement strand
GCCCAGCACCCCCGATCCCTGCACTGCAGCACCCCAGCACGCACGCAACCCCATTTCCCACACCCCAGCATCCCAGCCCCCATGCACTCTGACCTCCTGCACCTCAGCATTCATACACAAATGTAGCCCACAGCCCAGCGTCCCAGCACCCATACACCCTGACATCTGCACCCCAGCATCCCGGAGCCCCTTGCACCCCAGCCCCCATGCAGTTCATCCTCCTGCACCTCAGCATCCTGGCCCCCACAGACCCATGCGTCTAGCACCCCTGCATCCCAGCGGCCGTGCACCCTGACACCCTGCACCCCAGCATCCCGGTGCCGTGTGCTGGGCACTCAGCATCCCTGCACCCCAGCCCCGTGCATCCTTTCCCCCTGCCCCACTTCTGCACCAGCCTCCAATACCCCGCCGCCCTGGTCCCCGGCCCCCTGATCCCTGCACCCCGGCTCTGGCCCTGCCATCCCCCGGGGGACCCCACCGCGGCCTGCGGGGAGCCGTGGGCTGGGTCCTCAGCTGCTGAGCTGTGCTCAGAGGAATCCTGAATACCTGGAATACTTTCCTATTATTAGTTTACTATGCAAAAATAAAACAGTTGCCCCAAGGATACTGTGTCAATGGGAGGTGTCCACATGACAACCCTTTTATTAAAGCATTATCCACACCACCGAAAACTCTCTGGACCAGTACAGTCTTTGCTCAGCCTGGGATCAGTGGCGCTGGGGCAGGAGGTGATGTGCTCCCTTCTCTGGGCCCAAAAATTCACCTTTTTTGGGTGGGTTTCTACCAAGAATGCCTGGCAGCCACCTTGCCTGTGCTCTCCGAACCCCTGCTTCATTTTATTTAACCAGCTCAGGCTCTTCCCTGATGTAATCACATTATGGCGTTATTTCCCTCACACGAATGTTGTGCCATATCCCACAGGGACTACGATACAGTTTTCTTTTCAGGAGCAGGCGAGCGCTGCCTGTTCTCGGGCAGATATTGGAGCTGATGACTGGGATCCACCAGCGACGCAGCTCCGCACCAAAACCCGAGTGGACGCGGTTTGTTTTAACCTGGTTGCAGCCCAGGCACAGGAATACCACTTCTCCGACTGGCCCGAAAAAGCCTGGAAAGGACAAATAAATCAGATTTTAAGCTGAGCGCTCAGGCAGACAGTGGGGAAGGGATGGGATGGGGGGGCCATGCCCCACGGCAGCCATCCTCGCCCCAGTCCCATGACGGGGGCGCTTCCAGACACCACTGGCTTGGGGCACAGAGGGGAACATTTGCAGGAACGGTTCCAGAAAGGGCCTTGTCTTGGCCTGAGCGATTTGATGCAATTTCGCTAATTGGGGTTCTCCCACAGAGACGAACTCGGGCAGCTTTGTCGCTCCTTTCCCGGCTGCCGCTCCCAAGCATCGCCCCATCTGCCAGCACAAGAGAACCTTCAGATGTCTCACTGCAGCTTATTTGCATGCAAAAAAAACCAAAAAAAATCCAATTTTTTTCTCCCCCCCAGCTGCAACAATGCACCATTGTGCTTTTTAATTTGAGTGCGACCAAGAAGAAGCCATTATTTAACACACGTGGAGCCCCGCTTGGCACTGGGAGCGCGTGTGGACACCACACTTAAAACCCTGGGGGCTCGGCTCTTCCGCAGCGCAGCTCTGGGAGGGGGATTGTGTGTCACAGCTCCCTGCAGGAGCCGCTCAAAAACACAGCAGGGGCTTCCCACTCTTCCCATCTTGGTAGAAACCCACCGGGCTGGAGGTTCCCGTTTGATCTCCAACACTAAATATTTTATCAGGGGAAAATGCCTAAAAGCTTCTCCCCCTGCCCCAGGACCACCACCCACCCCTGCACCTTCCACTGTTTTTTTCTGGAAACTGAGTGCTCCTGAAGGGACATCCAGGGCTCTTCTGTGTTCAACAGGAAAAGGAATGGACTCAGCTTCTCGCTGCGTCCCGCCCAGGTGTCTGGATGAGTCCCTTATCTTCACCCACCGGCGGAGGGACCAGCCCAAATGACAGTGACAGGAATCAATTTTTTGTGTGTGGTTGCAGTAAGAGACCCAAAACCTGCAAATGCATGAGCCCGGCTGTGGCTGTGGGGCTGCTGGACGTGCTGGGACCTGGGTGGTTGCCATTCTATTTCTACTTCTACATGCTCCCAGTGCCCGGGGCCAGCTCACCGGGGGGCAGCTCCAGCTGAGCCTCCCCGGCCCAGTGCTTCACCATCCATCCCAGCTGGCACCCGACGAAGCTCAGCGCCGGTCTGGGGAGCTGGAAAGAAAATGCCTCCTTCCCCACTCCCTGCCCAGGTCTCGCCTGCATCCGCTCCCTGGGACACAGTGGGACGCTGCGGTGCTCACCGCAAGCTCCGTGCACCAGGGAGCGGAGACCACACACGGCTTTTCACTGCCGTGGTATCGTAGCCCTGAGACCCTCCAGGAGATGAGCGCCCAGGCAAAGGCAGGCAGCTCGGAGCCACCACAGGCACACCTGGACCCACCACGGGCACACCCGGACCCACCATGGACACACTCAGAGGCACCATGGGCACAACTGGACCCACCACGGGCACACTCGGAGACACCATGGGCACACTCGGAGACACCACAGGCACAACTGGACCCACCACGGGGACACTCGGAGCCATCATGGGCACAGCTGGTGTGATGCATGGCTGGACAGTCGGAGCAGTTGTTCCCGGACAGAGGCAGGGAGATGCAAAGCAGGAGTGGATATTTACCAATGGGATCAAGCTTGGCTTGTTCCAAACTATCTCACAGTACCCAGGATCCCATGATCTGAGATGGATGGATGCTGAGAGACACTTCGTCGAGGTGATGCCGACCATCCGACTTTCTTGACCATGTTGGATAATTTGGCCGTGGTCACCCATGAGGCTCCAGCAGCGGGTCCTCCAGGGCCAGGACTTTCCAGCGTCACAGGACAGTGACTTTGGCTGCGTGCATCTGGGTGCTGCTGTCCTAAAAACAGTATCAAATGATACTAATCCTCGTCGGCTATAAAATGAGCCTGGCATTTACTGTGATTCCGGTTTCACTAGGTATAAGCTGCCTTTTATTAAACTGGGAAGCCGGATTTCTAGCCCTGCTTGCAGAGTTCACACTCACCTCATTAGCCAAGGAAACGCTGGATGGGAACCGCGGGGTCACGCAATTTATTTTCACTAATCACTCCCCATGATTCCTCTAAAAAACAAACTCCTAATCAAAAGTCCGAATTCGTTAATTATTTCTCTGTTTGATCAGCAATAGAAACCATCAGCCAAAATCTGTGCTGACACCTTCTTCTTAAAAACACTGGGGTTTCTCTTCTCCCACAGGGAAGCTGGCATTCCACAGCTCACATTAGGGTTTAACGGCAAAATATGATAATCCGAAGGCTGCGGGTTTGGGACATGTGATGCCTGATGTTTTCTGCCGGTTCACGGAGGGGTGACATCTCCCTGCCTTTGCCTGCGCTTCCCTTGGTGGCAGTAGCTGCGCCGAGCACGGGGCCAAGGCACTCCCAGCGCCCAATGCCGAGCCGGAGGCATTAATTGAAGAGGCCTTGAATTATTTAATGTCCTTCTTCCCTAGGGATTTGGAAGGGCTATAAATTCCTGCCACAAAGGGTTTAAAATCTGGCCACGACTCTGTGCGAGGGGGAGATGAAGTGCTCACGGCTCATCCCTGGATGGTGGAATGGGGTTTAGATCCACTTTGGCTGGGAGATGGGATACCGGACCAGGCCCTGTCTTGCTGCCCCGTTTTGGGCAGCAGGTCATTTTGGCTCTTAAAAACAAGCAGACCAACGGCTTATGGCCTCGCAGCGCTGGCAGCAACGTGGCTGGTGGGGGTTGTAGAGGGACGTTAATCCCAGCCCGGCATTGCGGTGCTGGAGACTCTGTGTTGGGCCCCGGGCTGGGGGCTGGCTGGAAGCCACAAGGACCACGAGAAACTGGCTGCTCTTCTGGGAAATGTGCCGCTGCTTTCAGGGGGTCTCAGAGCCGCCGATCGCCTGGGATCCTGCTGGAAACCCCATGGACAAGAATAAAACCCGCAGGCAGAGCGGATTATCCTGCTGGAACACGCTGCCTTCGTGTCAGGGAGCAATTACCCTGATCTGCCACCCTACGGCCAAGCACTTAACTCTTCACACCTCCAAAAGTAGTAAAACACGCCAAAAAAATTCACTCAAACCCCTCACTCGCCCTCTCCTGGGGCAGAGGGGGTTGGATGGGCGAGAGCCGAGGGGTCCACGGCGGGGAGAGCTGCAAAGGGGCTGGAGCGCATCTGGGAATCAGCATGGGCTCAGGCAGGTTTGAGAGGTCCACCAGTGACATCCAGCTTGGTCTGGTGGTAAGCATCAAGCCCAAGAAAGTGAGTGAAGGATACCAGCTGTGCCAGTATAACCAGTTACAGAATCTGGGTGTATGCCAGGTCTAATTGCAAACAGACATTAATGGAGCCCGTGCTTTTAGGAAGGAGTATTATTTTCAGTGTGTGGATGGGGAAAATGAGGCCAAGAAGAGTTAAACAGTTGCCCACCAGCAAGCGGTAAGGACAGGGACAGACTGGGAGCCCTGACCCCGCGCTAACAGTCACAGCACCAGCACCAGCGCCGTGCGGGGCCTGCCATGGCAGGGAGAGCAGCAATTAAAACCAGGATAGAAATGAATAACAGGAACAAACCCCAAAAAAGGATTATTTTCCCCTATTTTTGATGCCAACATTGTCCTGGGTTTGGCGAGAGTGAGGTCCTGGCTCTGCCAGAGCCGGCGCTGTGCCCGCCGTGGCAGCAGCCAGCACCATGGCGTGGAGCGGCCACGCTGAGCCCGCAGCGGCAGCAGGGACGGAGAGGGGGTGAGTTCTTTGGAAGCAGGTCTGATGTGTCCCTTGCACTCCTTTCGGAGGGTGTAGGAGAAATTCTGCCAAGCTGCACATCTCCTACTGCTTTTCCCTCTTCCAAAGCCCTGGGAGCCCTCCATGACGGCAGCACGGATCCTGTTCCAGCAGTGGTGCCACCCCAGAGACCAGCAGGACGGAGGTGACCTGGTCCCACTGAGTTTGTACCCAGAGGCTGGGGGACCCCAGCCTCAGAAAAGCCCCCGATCCCAAGGAAGGGCACCCAGGGCGAGGGGCACCCAGGGCCCGCAGGTTGCGTGTCCAGCTCCGACCTCCCCCTGCTCCCCGCGCCCCAGCCGACCCCCAGATCCCTCAGAGCTGCTTCTGGCAAACTGGGAAGGGGGGAGGAGCTGGGACTCTGCCCGGGGAGACATCGCACCGCAACGGTCATTAAAAATCTTCCCAGGCCCCCAACTCCCTCATTCAGCCAGACAACCATCAATCTACAAATTATTTTAAAGCACCATGCCAGAGCGGAAGGTTGATTTATGCCTTACAAGGCTCAAGCTATTTTCATTTGTCTGATTTATTAACGTTAACATAAAATCACGGAGAGCTGCTGATTTATTGGCGGTCGGGCTGCTGGATCCTCACTGCTCGTGCTCTCTCCTGGGATTCAGGGATACCTGCTCCGGGTGACAAGATCAAACACACACCGACTCCTAACAGGGACAAGCTTGTGGAAAGCAGAGTCCTTCAACCTCCAGAAAGTGCAGTTTGGGAATGGGTCTCCTGCTTATAGAGAGCTTGCGCTGAATTTCTGGAGCATATGATGCTTGTAAATGAGCAAAAATTGGGAAAGGAGCTCATGGCACAAGCCTTAGCCTTGATTTCAGCAATAAGAGACTCCCTGAATTGTCACATGAGAATTATTTGAGCGGCACCGTCCCCTCCCTGGCCCAAGTGAAGCCTATGGTTTCAGTAACTGCAGTGAAGGGGGGAAAGCAGCGGTGCGGGGGCCCGGGACCTCCCCCCCAGGTCTCTGCAAAGAGCACAAAAGGATTTTAACAGCTTCATCTCCCACATCTGGTTGTGCTTAAAATTCGTGGAGCTAATACGGCTTTTTCCAGCCCAGCGCAAGCAGAAGGCTGGAGCCGGGGGCAGCACTGCCGGGGGCTGGGGAGCGTCCCCCAGCATCCCTGCTCCCGTTTGCAATTAAACCCAGCTCCTCCTCTCCGGCGAGAAGTGAAGCTGCCTCAGTTCCCTTCCCTTTCTCTGCGGAGGGGAAGAAATAATCACCAACCGACCACTTTGCTCCTGCAGAGCTTCAGGATCCCTGGTCCCTGCAGCCCGACGTGTGAGCCGGGGATCCCCGAGCACCACCCCCAGCCTGGGGACCCCTCCACACCAAATCCTGCAAAGGTGGAGAAGGCAGAGGGTCCATTAGCAGCTTTATTTACTTAAAGCGGCTCCCGGGGATAAACACAGCGGCTCGAGGATCCCAGTCAGTCCCGAGGAGGGTCATTGTGGGCTTATCTCTGCTGGGAGGCAGCGGAGGGGAGCAGGGAGAGGGCTCCCAGGAGCTCTTTGTTTAGTCCATTTGTGTAAGGAAAATCGTAATTCAGCCCAAAGATCTTACCCCGGGGCAAACATGTTCCCTTAATTAAAAAAAAAGAATATAGTCCCATGACCATGAGAACGATTTGGGGACGAGCCGCCAGCACAGACCCAGCAGAGCGGCTACTGCCACCGGGCTCGGCGTTGCCACAGATGCCAGTGTGGGACGGGGGTCCAGCCACGGGGTTTAATCCCCCCGAACACCTGATTTAGCAGCAGCGGCTGTAGAAGCGGGGCTGTGCTCTGCACGCACAAAGGGAAAAGATTTATCTTGAGAGGATAAATCCACTTAGAGGAGCTTTAAGGGCCATAAATTGATTGCTCAGGGGACACCTCGACACCAACAGGAAACAGCTCCATATTTACTGAGGTTTCTGTGTTTTTTCTGTGTCACGAACCCCGCACTCACTAAGTGGGTGTATGGGTTCAAAACAGCAATCAAAGCCCACACTCGTGGGCTGGAATCAAAGGGAGGCGACTGGGACCCTCTGCAAAAGGGGGGTCCAACACCCCCATGGCCGCGGCAGCTCCCATCCACACAGCCAACAAGCAGTGTGGGCTTTCGGGACAAGACACGAAGTGAAACCCTCATCAAAGGCAGGGAAGACCCCTTCCATCATTCCCATGGGCACCATGTCCCGCTCTGGCAGTGTCAGGCGCTTGGGAGTTGGAACCAGGAGAGCAACCCCAAGATGCAGCAGGCGCAGGGAAGTAACACTCAGAATCAAGCCCCTGTGTGAAGAACTGCATCCTAACCACAAACAGTTGGGCAAAACAGCAAATAACAAGCAAATCCGACTTTTTCTGCTCCTTTCACCCATCTGACTCCTGTCTTCCTTCTAACCCTGTTCCTTATTTTCAGCCAACGAGAAATTTGCATCTGAAGTGAGAAACAAGGAGCGTTTCTCCTGAAGGAGTGGGCTCCGTGTAGCTGCTGGCCAGGGCTCGAGGTGGCCACACCAGGACGAGGTTTCCTCCAGACTACCATGGCACAGGGAACCCCCCAGCAGGTCAAAAAACAACCATGTACAGCCGGTGCAACCTCAGCACAATCCCACCCTGACCCATTTTCCACTCCTTTGCGGAATATAGAGCATCGTTAAAAAAAAAAAACCAACCCAAGACACTAATTTCCCCTGCACCAGTTTTTTTCCAGGGGCCAGAAATTCCTCTGCGCAAGTGGCCCCATCGCCGGTAAACATCAGCTGAGCATCTCTGGCTCTGTGTGTTAAACAGAGCGGAGCGACGTGAGCAACGGCTGCGTTCAAGGGTGGACGCGGACGGGGCCAAGCACAGGGATGGGGCTCACAGCACGTTCCTCCCTGCCACAGGGGCGCGGGACGTGAGTTAACACTGACCCGAGTCCCACAGGGGCTTAATTTAAGCTGTTGCTTAAATATGTGGGGAGCCAAGGCAGGGGAAGGGGACAGGACACCAGAGCATCCCACACAGGTGATAGAAAAGTCCCTGGAAAATGCTGCAGAGCTCTGAGCATCCTCTGCACCTTGTACCCAGCGCCTGGTGGGGCACCCTGCCCTCCGGAGCAGCACTCGGGGGATTCTACTTAAAATACGTATCAAAAATTTTCTACTGAAAGCCTAGTTCACTGCTCGCGTTTAACACAGGCAGTTTCTAAACACTCACAGCCCACTTCCCTGCACCAAGGCGAAGCCCCAGTGGGAGCACAATGGAGTCTTGTTTCTGGTAACCCGAGATGCCTTCATCCCAGCTCTTTAATTTTAGACTCCAACGCGCTTGCATTCCTCAGCACTACAATGGCAGATATTTATACTCTGGAATGCAGAGCCCAGTGCTAATTTAACAGGGCTGGGTAACCCAGGGCTGCTTCCCAAACCGGGCTCTTGCGGAGATAAAATTGGAGCAGGCAGAGTTTTATGGGTTTACAAATCTTGGCGTTTGTTCGCTGGCCCCCTCAGATCCCCATAAAAGTTAAATGATGCTCCCTGTAAAGGCACCAGCCACTGCACCGAGCAGATGGAGAAGCCATCTGTGTTGGGTGGGAGAGGGTGGCACGGCCACAGCCAGCCACTGCCCAAGGAACAGGCTCCAACCTCTAACAGGGGGCTGCATAGAAAGGTTCAAAACCCTTAAGGGTTCACCTGGGCACGAGTCTGTCTTCTGGACACACAAGAGAGCTGCCCAGGCGTGCAGGGCATGAGGAACCTGCAGAGCCCGTTTTACTCATGACACAGCACCTTGAGTTTAAGCTGTGGAGGGATTTAATTAAGGATTGTGGAGGGATCCATGTCACAGGTCTGCTGAAATGCCAAAAAATCTCTGTTTCAGCCCTTAGCATGACGCAAGACTCCTAGTAAGTGTTTTCCACTATCATCCTTGGGAAGGACCTTCTGGCTGGGCCAAAGCAACAGCTTGAGGTGGTCCAAAGGGGTCACCTCCCTCAGTTCCCCAGGGCAGGTGGGATCTCAAGCTGTTCCTCTCAATGACTTTTAATGTCCAAGGAAATGAGGAAAGTGCCCTTTCAGTGTCCTCAATGTGGTTGACGAGGCCGGAGCCTCTACAGGACCCTCAGAGCAGTGTCAGCTTTGCTTCTCCCTCTGCCATGCCTCCATTCTTCCCACCAGTAAAAGTTGAGGATGAAGCTCTCTTTGGCTGCTGGTGGACATCCCTGCTTGGAGGCCTGACCCTGAAGAAGGATGCTGTAGGACACTGGCAGCAAACCCCAAGGGAGCACCAATGATCTCTGTTTCAGAGCCACGGAGGCGGGCGCCGCGCGGCGTTACCCACTCGTGCATGGAGGAAGCCACACTGACGCCTGCAAAGTGGTCCCAACTTCACCGGGTCGGGGGGACGGCAGCTAATTGAGAGAGGAGCAGTATTAGCAGATAAGGGAAGAGGTCAGCATTGCAAAGCTAAATCCTTGACCTGTTATTTAAGAGGTCAGGCAGAGTTCAATAGACTACTCCAGGTCAATTCACTCAATTAAAATATTAAAAGTTCGAGGCAGGAGCACAGGGATGGAGGTTATTCCCCTCTCCTCCTCACGGGGGGAGAGAGATTAGGGATTATGTCAGGGGGTCCTGGTGGGCAAGGGGACATGCAACGAGAGGCAAGGAGCAGAGATTTATTCCCAAGTCAGATGACTGTAAGATAAAATCTCTGGCCACATCTAATGCTACAGAATCCAGCATTTACCAGAGCTTATCCCAGATCCAGGAGCCTAGATTCTGTAGATGGCACTAGGGATAAGAGAGGAGAATCCACGAAACCGCGTGTCCTCAGCCTTATGATGCCAGGAGGCAGCAGCCATCTCCAGCCAACATGTCCCACCACCAACCCTCAGGAAGGGAAGACCCCGCTCCCATCCCTCAGCATCAGTGAAGAAACAGAAATCTCACCCCAGCCAGGGTTCTCCTCGGTACCCGCTCTGCCTAAAAGAGGGCTAGGATTTGGGCTGGGACGGCAGAAAATTGGAGCAAAAGGTGATGGGTGGCTTTGCCCCTGCACTGAAGGACCAGCACTGCCCATGGGACACCACCACGGATGGGCATTGGCTGGAGAGCGGCTGTACCCACCTGTGTCCATGTCTTGGGGGAGAAGTATTCCCAGGAGCTACGGATCATGTTTTGTGCCTCCATGGGTTTCTGGGCTTTTCTGCTAAGAAACTGATAGTGGCCAGGGACCTTGGCCACAGCACAGCTGGAGCACACAGGAGACCTTCAGGCTCCCGAAGCCGTATGTCACCCGCTCCTACCCTCATCAGATATGCTTCTCGCACCCTCCCCATGCCCCCAGCCTCCTTACAGCCACTCCAATTAATCTTTGTCACGGAGGTAATCAAAAGGAGAGAGGGCAGGAGCATTGTCCAGATTCTGGTGGGGACAGAGTTAATTCCCCCCAGGCTCGGGCAGGGACACAGGTATTCCATCCCACGGGAGCCATGCCCGCTCTGCGCTGCCGGGGGAGTGGGCAGGAAGCTCCCCCTTGGATCAGGCTGGGGCATCCCGGGTCCGGTGGTGAGTGACGGTGCCATAACCGTGTTTGTATATCCCTCTATCCATGTTATTGCTGTTGTTTTCTTGTTCTTTTTGCTGTTCTTTTAAATTGCCTTTGACTCAACCCATGTGTTTGGCCTTTTTCCTTCCATTCTTTCCTGTATTTGGAAAGCTCAAGAGAGCGGCACGTGGTTCTTTGTTGCCACCTGAGGCCAAACCACAACAGTCCTTTTTGGCGCCCAACGCGGGGCTCGAGGGTTTAGATAATGACAAAATCCAACTAGAGCTTGTGAAAATGAATTTTGGTGTGTGCATTTATTGTATGAGGTAAATAGTCGCTGGTCACCATGCTGCTCAGTTTGTTTGTTACATAAATTCCCATATGGTTTATGTACTCCCCACGATGCTGTTTATCACCTCTGGAAGAGGGATCAGGATCATCATTTTGCTGTCCTGCACAGTATCAGCTTATGCTATGATAACACCACTGTTCAGACAGTTATTTTGGTGTGTTTATGTGGTATTGCTATCTTGCCTGTACATTGGGCACTGTCTCTCAGAATTTATTAATAATTACACCCTGTCTAAGGGGGAAATAGGGGGAACACCTTCCCCAGCTCTTTTGCCTCCCTTTTCTCCTTTGGGCCAAGTATGACAGCTTTTGAAAATTTTCAATATCATTGAGATGTTCAGACCAGCATGTTCCTAATGTTATGTCTCCTGAACGTGTTCCAGGTCTTTCGAGTTAAACTATTTAAGATGACCACCTAGAGCTCTGCCCCGAGGCTGGATAGTCCGGGGTGGCATGGCATGTGGGAGAACATGGGAACTTCACCCCTGAACAATTGCAGGACCCTGATAAAGTGGTAGAATATTTGAAAGGAAAATACTGTGGCTGTTTGAGAGAGGCACAACTCACTGCACTGTGCTGGGCCCTGGCCAGTATCTACCAGGCACTGCTCAGTGTTATGCAGCACCTTCAGGGCAAAGGGATGGAAACCAGACCGACAGACCCTGTGGCTTCTGCAACCACTGCAACCCCTGTGACAGACACTGCGGCTTCTGTAACTCCTGCGATGGACACTAAGGCTACTCCAGCCCCGGTGGCAGCCACTGCAGGTGAACCAGGGAACAAACCTGTGCCAGTATCAGTTGCCCCCATACAGAAGAAGAAGTACACAAAGAAATCTGTTCGCTTAGTAAAGGATGATGATGAACCAGGGCCATCACGAGAACAGGAGGAAGAGGTAGAACCAGAAATAATCACCCGATCCCTATCCTTGAGCGAGCTGCGGGATATGCGAAAAGATTTCAGCCGACTTTCAGGCGAGCACATTGTCACCTGGCTGCNGAAAAGTGCCGCCCCAGTCTCCAGCGCGCAGCTCCCCAGACAGAGCACAAGGCCT
>VXBO01010734.1:66654-112885 GCA_013400135.1 Rhinoptilus africanus | reverse complement strand
TGAACAAGCTGATACACGCTTTTGAGCTATTATGCTAAATGCTATGATCATGTTAAGTACTCACTGTTTTGTCAGAAAGTTCTGCCATTGGCACAAGATTAAAAAAGTAAGAGAAACTAATAAGAGCTCATAATATTTTCTAATCTCTAACTGTCATCCACCATCACTGTCAGTCAAAATCCGAATGCAAACTGGTACATAGACATGTTCTTAAAAAGAAAGTAAATTAATTTATTACAGAATTACTGCATCCTATCCCCTAGAGAGGACTGTTACAATCCTTCTTTTCTCTGGCATATGCTGTGAAGAAGATGGAACTGGTTATGGTAAGACACAGCAATGACCATCCAGAAAGACTGAAAATATAGCAATCATTTACCACCTGGTTTGGAGAAGAAATTTTGCATCGTTATGGTAGCAAACCTAAGGCACTAGGATGACATTCTGATTACCTTCACAGGAAACCTGTCTTCTAACAGTGATTTCTCACACAAATTTAGAAACTCATCTGATTAAACAAGTTTAGAATTCATCAACCTTATCATCATCAGTTTCTTATGTAGCATGACCAGCCTCCAAAATGGTTTCCTAAAATCAGCAATATACACTAAAAAAATAAAACCCCTAAAGGTAAGCATACCTATTCCTGTAAAAAGCAGTAACAACCTGAAACATCCCTGAAAAAGCTCTTTTATATTACCAAGGCCTCAGACTTCATTTTTCTCTGAGAAGAATGTACCCCTTCTGCAACCAAGAGGATGTTTATGCAGTAGGGCATTCATTTAAGGAATTAGGTCAGATTTTGAAAGAAGCACCCAAACACTGTGTGAGAACTTCAGTAAAAGCCTCTGGTCCCAGCCCCGTGTTTGATCCATGTCATTCAGGGCTAGTAGCTATACAGAAAAATCACCAACTAACTGCAACATATGCTTTCTTGAAATGAGTCCTCCTGGAACCAACTATTCTAGTCTTCAGATACCTGCCTATCCCAACAACATAAGGTGATGGAGTCTACCCTGAAAGAATTTCAAATACATCAAATTAGTCTAGAGCAAGCCTGAGCAAGTGTAAAACCTGTCATATCTCCACTACTGACACTGTAAAACCTCCCTACAGCAGAACCGTCAACATCTTACCTCTGCATTTCTGGGAACATAACACTTCATCCACTGTCCCAGGTCCCCTTCCGGTATGTACACAGATTAATCTGAACAACCAATTCAAACACGAATAAAGTCATACAGACAAAAATGTCCACCTGTCAGTGGGGTAATATGAAACAATCGCTCAATTTTCTGATCTTTCATTTCTGAGTGATAAATCAAAACTCTACTGGGCATTCAAAATCACAGCTCTGTCCTTCTCATATAGATAACCACTTTATCTCCTTTCTCAACAGCTTTGTACTCTACAGGTATAAGATACTACTCTCTTTCAATCAATCTCACTGCCTACCTAGCTGCAGTCAGAAAGATGTTCCCAACATGTATTTGCTTTTGAAGTTTACTACTACCTCTTCTGATTGGACAAGTGGCTTTTACGACTCATAGCTTGTATGTTGTTTCCAAAATAGTTTAGGCTTGTCATATATTTAAAAGAGAGCAGCTCTACCTTCACAGCTCACCTATGTCACTGGCCTTAAATCATTGTGAGTACAACAGATCTTCCACTGGAAACACAGTGGAGACACAGCATGTCCAACATGGAAGATCAACTATTTGTTATGATAACAAACACAAAGATAGAATGAATTATCTTATATATGAGTTGCAGAAAATACTGGCATTTACTGTGAAGATTTTTTAAATAAGCAGAAGAAGGATTTATCAAAGATGTAGTACACTGGTACACAAACTCTACTCACATCAAGCATCCCTGGTATTTTTCATTCTCTGTTACTTATTTATTTTCAACATATTAGAATTCTATCCTACCTTATTAAAATCAGGCCATTACATAAACACATACTGTTGCATAAATAACTACTGCATCTTAGCATTTATAAGTCACGTCTTTGTGTTCGCAGGGACACAATCTGCATTTGATCATATAATTTGTCTCGGAGAGAACTGATACAAAGGCTGATGCAAAATTATGCCTCTTTTGCGATCATATTGGTTGCATATACACACTGTGCAATCCTAACGTGAGTTTAACAGAGCTAAAGAACAAGTATGAAAAGTAGCATCTTGGTAACTGTATGTGGCATTTTTATAATTAAGTGTCACAGTTATTAAAAGCCTAAACCATTACTTAGGAATTAATGCACTTGCTGTACAAAAAGCAAGAAGGGTTATGATAATCTTGGAAAATGTGTGCTTTTTCACCAAGATGTGTTTGACAAATGTTGTACAGTAGTTAACCATCAATATATTCGAGGAGTGAAGTGGTTTTTCAAATGACAGTGGAACTAATGGCAACATGCACCACTCATCTGGTGCATCTATTTTCCTTAAAGAGTCTACCCATTTCATGTACTCCTGATTCTTTTAAAGTAGCTCTGAAAACTGTTTGTACAGTCTGAAAGATCCGTGCAATTGCTTTCATATACACATTAGATTTTTTTTTTCTTGCCAGTAATTCTATAGTTTGGAAATCTGGAAAATCTTGCTGACTCTCAGCATTCCATGCTAGGTTTTAGATTTGATTCCAAAACCAACACTTGAACTTTTCCAGCTATTTCTGTGTGTCACAGTCTCCTGTAATCAATCATATGTTTTATGAGGCAGAGAAAAAAAAATAATCAGAAAGTTTTTAAGGCTCTGATCAACACGGGGAGTTCCAGAACCTGAGGCTGAGAGAAAAAACGATTCAGTGCAGAGGTGCTAGGGAAACTTGTTTGGTTTGTGGTTGTTGCGGGTTTTTTTTAATAATTAAAGTTGCTAAAGGACTTGAAACAAACAAACAAATATGCATGTTGCATAAGAGAACTTACAAGTAGCAGTCAGAAGCAGACTGTCCAATAGGCAGTCTCATGGCACAGTGGCACTGCAGTTTGGGTAGAAGAGAATTTAACGTTGAGAACACACCAGAAAATCAGCCATATGCTTTACAAAGTGAGAAAAGGTATGTTGGACTGCAGACATCCCTGGACTGCCATCCCATGATTATTCTTCCCCCACTCAAGAAACACAAAAAACCCTAAAACCTAAAGAACTACAGCCAGATACGAAAAGTTGTTTCAGAGCATCTCATTCATGAAAAGCTCAGACAATCCAATGTAGATACTCCCTGAGAACAAACGCCAGGTTCAGTAGGCCTGCAGGATGCTTCTGGGTTCTAAGTATATGCAGCATCACAGCAGGGTCAGAATAACACAGCCCTCCCGAAGAGCTCGGCTATGCATGGCCACCTGCTGCACAGGCTGGGGAGGGTGATCCCGGAGCAGCTGCAAAGCCATAAAAAGAAGTCAAGTTAATTGCCTACCAACTTAAGTCAACTGTATCTAACCAAATTCAGCCTCCTGGCTCTCAAGCAGTGATCTACCTCTAAGCAGAAATCCCGAAGGCTGGAAAATCAGCTATTACAAGTGTCAAAGAAGGTTGTTATCAGCCAAGGAGGGGCACAAAATTAGGTAAACACAAACATAATGCCTCCCATTCCTTATGTCCAGGTGAAAAGAACATTTTAAGGGCTATGGTTGCCTCCAATAGCATTTTGTCCGGCTATGCTTTGCAAATCAACTGGTAAGTACTACTATCTCTTAAATATCTTTTTGCCTGAACAGAATTAACCATTTTAAGTTTTGACATACACCTGATACGTCAGAAGGAAGAAAGCCCTGTTGCAGAAAACAACTTGAGCTCCTTAAAACTATATTAAACTTGATAGACTTAAGCAGAAGACAAAGTTTCAACCAGACCAGAGTTTAGAAGACCTGTGAGAAAAGGACATATTAGGTCAACTTAGCTATACCCACTTCGTTAGAACAGTCCTTTGGTCCAGAACTGTGTGATTCTGAAATTGGTTCACACGCTCCACAGAAGCCACTGAAATCTTAGAAGTATTTGAAGTCTAAGAGCTTTGTCGCATGCCTAAATATTACCCACAGTTACCTGTGTAAGACTGAACATACTGCCAATTTACAGTTGGTGTTCTCCTCTCTCATATTTCCATTGTGTGCCAGCAAAAAGCTCGGGGAGATATATTCCCTGACAGAACCCTCTTTTTCCAGTGTATAGGATAGGAGACCTATCTAGCACAAAAAGTGGCCATTTCACCTCTGCTCTCTGACCTGTAGGTCAACTGAAATGGAAACAGTGCTCATACTCTGGGGAACAGGAACCCCGTGCTGTGTAACAGTCTTTCAGAGGTGCACCTGTGTGTGACTGCTGTCACACAAATAACCCTTGAAGAAGAGTTTTACATTTGGAATTGCTATCAAGAGGTAGCTTAAACTGCTACTGACATACAGTTTATTTTGTCTGAAGAATTTTGGGTTTCAGTGTTTTAGGAAACTTATAGCCCAGAGGGCCATTAGCTGCAATCAACTAAAAGCCGCTCAACATCCATTCTCTACAAGCTTGAATGCAAGAATGTCATCAAACATGCAATAGAATGGCATTTCTATTTTGAATCACTGTTCCACTTTAAGGATTCCACCACCCCACACCCCTCCTCGTTTTTTTTTCCCCCCTCTTGATCCTTAGTACTTGATTCAGGAGAAGATAAACGACTTTGTCAGACCATAGCACTGTCCCTGTTATAATTTTTCTAAAGGCAGCCTACTCTGGTGAACAAATCAGCAAATTACATCTTCATTTTACATTGCTTCCCTTAACAGTTGTCTTCTCAGAAGCTGGATCTTTGGGATACAATATGCCACAAAACCCTGAAAACAATCAAGTTTTCTAAATTAATAAGAGTAGTGCTAATTTGATTAAACCAGTACTGTCTGAATCTCATAGCATCCAAGTTCCTGATCAAGACCTTGGATAATACCCAAACATCCCTCTTAAACAAAAAATTTACATTGGGAACAAAGTGAGTAAATCTGCTTTCCTGTTATAATGCTAAAAATTTTAACATAGAACTAAAATGTATGCTATATAGATTTATTTTTTTTTAAGGAATTTATTGAAAGGAGATCTGAACTATACAGAAAAGGGCTGGTTAACAACAGATATTTCCTACAAAAAACAAGCAGATCTCTGGTAAAAGCTGTAATTTCAATAGTCAGCAGACGGAAGCAGATCACAGAGCGGCTATGTGTACCTGTGTGTCTACATGTTTGATGCTCTTTGCTCTGCAACATCCATGAATGAGCAATACATGCAGGCACACCGTCACACAGCTAACTTAAAATAAATGCACAAAATATTTAGTTCAGTGTTAAAATAATCACAGCTCAGAAGAGTGTCAGTTCATACTGAACTACCTGTAACCTTCCTAATTGCCCTGGAATTACTCCTATTTTAAGATTACGTCATCTCAGTAAAACACTCATTCTCCCACCTAATACCTCAGCACCTAACCCTGGAGATCAAGTCTAGCAATGACCATGGTAATTCACAATAAAAATACAGTGACATTTAAAAAATCTGAAAGCACTATTGCATGTATACTGTCTAATAAGCTGATAAAATAGAGAACTTCATTCTGAAGTGCAGACATTATGACATCTTTCAGCAGTGCTAGAGTGCTGCTAACCAAAATAAATTAATCTCCCTTATGATGTTGAAGGTAGGAATTTATCCTCGACTGAAAACTTCTCTGTCAAGTTCTTAAGAGATCAGATGTTACTGTGGATAAAGTATTTTGAATGAGAAATAAAATCAGTAAAATAACCAAGGAATACAATCTTTTGTTTTTAATCAAAACACATCCCTACTAGCATTTATAGAATTTTTCCAGTGACAACATATTTACATCAGAACAAGCAATTGTTATTAAGAAAAATCTCAAGTTATTTTATCGAAACCAAACCTAACGTCTAAACTGGAAATCTGGAATATGTTTAAGACCAATGCAAAACAACCGGTTCATACCTCTTGAAGTGGAATCTTTTAAATTCAGTATTTCAGTTTCATTTTGGAACACTTCAGTGGCCCATAAGAAACACATGAGTAAGGTTACTTATCCTCTGTGGAACAGGAGATAGTCCATCGCACACAGCATTTTTACCCTTGTGGCAGGTCTTAGCAAAAAACAGAGACTGAAACAACATCCTTATTCTCAGAGGTAGTCTCTCCAGAATAACAAAAACAAACAAACAAAAAAAAACCAACAAAAAACCAAAAAACAAAGACAGAAGAAAGAAAAATGGTAGAAGTTTAGGCTTACTGTAAGCACAATAACCCTATCACACTGGAACATGTTGTTTTCTGTAGCAATTGGCCAGGGACCCTTCATCATCCCTCTCACAGAAAGACAACACCAGTGCGGAATTGTCTGGGGAAGAAGCGAACTGTGCAGCAGGTTTTATTAGCCTGGTCTTTATCAGACTTAAAATATGAAAGTCTGTTCCAAAATAGGAACAGCTACTAGGATAAAGTCTCTAATCAACCCGCATTAATGAAAAGTCAGCAACTCAGAGCTGCATAAAACACCCACTGAGTGCCCACTGACTGCAGCAAAACCAGAAGTACGAGGTACCACAGGAAGCACTCCTACAAAGGTTGAGGGAAGAAGTGGCACCAGTGCCTAGACCAACACAGCTGTAAGCACCTGAGGTCCTCAGATGCAGATATTTCAGGCTTGTTATACAGCTAAGTCTATTCCCTGGAGATTGTTCAAAACTTCAGAAATGCTGACTTACCCTCCAAAGATGTCTCTTTCTCTCTGTGCATTACCAGAGGATAAAGACTGGGGAGACTATGATCCTAAAATTTCAGCAGTATGAAGTGTTGCTAGCATGATCAGGATTTAGCTAAGAACAGAGAATTCATACAGGTCAAGTCTGTAAGAAAAATAAATTATAGTGGCAGCCAGTGAATTTATTACCACTTGGATGATTCATGGAGTCATATTCAAATATCAATAAGGAAAGCAATTAATGTTATCACTGACCATAGCATACAGCAATAAAGAACAATGAATATACAGTTATTACTGACCAAAAGCAGCAGAGACACGTAAACTTGAGTGAAAAACAAAAAAAATGTATTCTTTCTCCGTCTAGGAAAGAAATATTTCTGTGTTTTCCCAGTTCTCAAAGAACAACTGAATGTTTTGTAGTGTACCAAAAGTACTAGGTTACAAAGAAAATAAAGGAAAGCAAAGGATAGAATGGGCGCTTTTAAAGAATATGCTTAAATTTGTTCATTTTTTATGTTAAAAGTTGTTGATAGGCCTTTTCTTGTATTGATCTATGAATATGAGAAAACACAGAATCGAATACTTATAGAAAAGGTAAGGTGTTAAGAGAACAAAGAAGTCTTGGCTTTAATTAATTAAAATATTATCAGAGGGGTAATATTGCACCGTAGCATCTGCTGATATAATGTTGTTTAAGCGCTTTATAGAACAAAGCCTTTAAAGCCCCGTTCATAGAAATTAAAACTACAGTTTGACTAAAATTACACATTTTAGTCATGAATTGATACAACAGTAATATATTATTTTACATACCAGCTTCAACTTTTCAACTTTGAAAGGTCTGCACAAACATTATTTGGGTAGCTCTTTACTAAGGCAGTGTATTACCCTGGCACAATGGGGGCAAAAATACAAAAACAGATGGAAAAAAAGATACAATGCGGTATTTCTCTCATGAGCTCTCTCCAGCCTAGAACCTCATGCTGCTTCATAAAAAAATTGTGATAAGATGTACTAGACACCGAAAATTTTTTGTTCAAGTCAAAGGATTCACAGATCAGAAGCACAGTGTGCTAGCTCATGATTTTTGACAGCTTGTCAGCAGTGGTACCAGAAGTCGCTGTATCCAGCTGCTTGCCCAGACCCCACCCCAACATAGCACTACTGGCTAATGCAGCAGTACCCACAGTGCATCCACTGCTGTGCCAACATATTTCGTAGCTGGGTGCTGTTAACTTCAAATACCATCTATTGCAACCAAGGTACGAGCTCAGCAGTTGAGGGGACACTAATCGTCTGTTCTGCTACTAGGCAGTAACTCCACTAGTGATGGGCAGATGGCAGGTACCAGAGCCTCTCAACTCCTCCTCTTAACCACATCACAGATCAGATTCATTTTCGATCACAGTGAAATCTTGTGGACTGGAAACAGGAATGCTTTGACATTGGGCACCTGCATTGCAGGAGGAGAAATGAAAGAGCCAAAAATATTGCTGTATCCGTGGTGTAACTTTCACTTATCTCCATAAACTGAAAACACAGAGTGGTGTGAATGTGTTTGAGTCCTCCAGATTCCTGGAAATATCCAACCTGGTAACATCCAGGCTGTAGTATACTTGTGAAATAAACATATTTCTTCAAATATTCCAACCATATTAGCAGCTTTGACTCATTCCTCTGACTTCTGTGGCTCACAGCACAAAACACGTTTCTAAAAGAAAACTTCAAATTGTAATGAAAAAGCGTAGATGTTTTGCAGTGTGATCAGACATGTTAGCATTTCCTGAAAACAATGGCTCGAATGGGCGACAGGAGATGCATTTTCTCCCTTCTTGGCCCTATTTGGGTTTAGCTGAAGACGCACAGCAGTTGCGCGACACGGTGTAGAATAAGGTCACAGCAGGCACAGCCTTCAGTGTCCCTGAATGACAAGACTACTTTGCTTTTATTGATGAAGGATACATATTGGTCTACCAGAATCAGTTTAGATTGTATTAAAAGAGCTATGTGCTTGAGGCAAACAAGAAAGCTGATTTTGAGGGGCAAGTCAGTGGTTGCAAATCCTTTTCCTACACAAAATCAAGATGATTTAATTGAACTCTGCCTACTGCTACGTTATTTCCAGACATATTGAGCAGCAGTCTGGGTTTTTCAGACAATTATTTGCCCTCTGTTCCATTATGTACATCTCTCCGCATTTTCTTGCAGCCACATGGGCTAGTGTAAAAATACCAAAGTCACCAGCAACAGCTTTAGTTATAAATAGCCCTAGGAGAAAATAATTTAAGTTTTGGGATAAGCAGGTGTTAAAATTCCAAGCATCTGGGAAAAAATGGCATTCTGTAACACCCTCTGATAAGGCTGGCATGCATATTAGCAAACGCTCACCACAGCTCTTTTAACACCTTTAATTTAACATTAACAAAACTATGGAAGCTGAAGGAAAGGACAAAGACCTCCATAAACCTATGAACAGCTTCCCCTTGCCTCTTGAGATTCAAATACTACCATTTTCCCCTAAAACTGTGATCTTTGATGAAACCATCCTGTTATGCTAATATAAAAAGTTATTAGTATTCAGCAGTGGAAGCTCTGGAGAGCTATTTCTAACAGTTTAAAAATAGAATTTAAAAATGTTCCTTTAAACATCACCAAGGGAAATCGCACAGTCAGGAGAGAAATTGCTTACAGTTATGCACAAACTCGTGGCACTTAAGAGGAAATAAAGGCCTTCAGTCACAGAGCATCCATTTGTGTCCTTGGGAACACAGGGACAGGGGAAAGAGAATTTGAAGCTAAGCCCATGCAATGTCTTTTTGAGAGTGGGTTCAAAGGACTTTGTGCAAAACAGCTGTTCAGATACAGTAAAAAGAGCACAGAACTGTGTACCAGGGATGACCAACTGACAGTCTAAGGCCATCTCCTTTGGATACACAGGTAGGTCATCAATTCTGGTCATTCAAATAAGAACATTATTTCCTAAAAGCATCTTTATCTTCCAGACCATAGAAAGCTTGCAGTTAACTGAGGTGACCATAGACATCTCCTGAGTATCTTTCCCTTTGCTGGGAACTCTTCATTCATCAAGAAGTGTAGCATAAACATACGGGGACTTATGGCTCAAAATTCGTATCTAGTGATGAAGGTGATCTGACAGACCACATTTCTACCATCCCACAAAGTTTTAAAAGGTTTCTTAAGATTCCATGAAGGTGAGAAGCGAAGCATGTGGATCAAATAATGATGTGGTGGGCACTGAAGTCTGTGAGAGCCCTCCCCCTAACTTCCCATTCACAAAATCATGAGTACTTATGGACCAGAACGAGCTATGTATAATGGCATTCTAAGAAAGGATACTTCTATATAAAATACAGTTCAGAAAATAAGATTTTTCTTGTGTTTGTTAAGGGTACAGGACAACTGACACTTCATATAGCCAAAGCGAAGAGAGATGAAAAATGCTGTCACAGCTACACTACAACAAGACCCAGTAGAGGCAAACACTGAATCTAGATAATGTGGGATTTCTTTCCTTCCGAGCTCCCTCTTTTTATCCCCTAAGGCCTTAGATCATAGTTTAATGACATGTTACAACAATAACATTTTTTTTCACATAACTACTTAAAAGGATTTATTGTAGTTCCACACAATACCACGTGTTTATTTCTCTTCTGAAATTATGTTTTCTCTCTGCTAAGCTGAGGGTAATAGCTGCTGAATACTGATTAGAGTTTTCCTTATTTGATTACTGTTAATTAGAGTCAAGCATGTAGTGCATCAGACAGGAGGACTGCAGATCATCATGACACTTCAAACAGCCTGTTTAACTTCAGCAGAGCCTATTCGAAGTTTGGGGTCGGGATAAATCTTCAGCAGAGTTGTTTATACATAGTTGTGTAACACTGCACAGCATGGGGTACTGGACTGTTTGGTTAATTAGTTTAAGAGCCTGTCAGTGGCAGCTCACCTCCAGGTTTGCAATTGGAAATTGCAATTAGCATGAAAGAGTTTTCTTTTTGGGTCCAATTTCTCCCACGCAAATCGTTCTCACAGATGTCTCGCCTTAGAAACCCAGGACCTTAGCCAGTCAGCATTCACTCGCTTTCTTCAACTGGTGTCTCCATGGGACGTCTAAAGTAACATCAAAGGGTTAGGCTAATCCCAACTGATCTTGGAAAATGTCCAGGGTTTCCTGAGGCTTTAAGGCTGTGATTAAAGAATACACCTGTCTGCCTCAATAATGGGGTCAGACCATCTTTGCCAACAACAGGCTGCATTTCATCCTGTGCGATGCACCTCCTGGAGGAACGGTTAGGAAGAGGTGCAAACATGAAGCAGTCAAACAGCCATTCAGCATCAACTAACAGTCTCTACAAAGCCAGAACTATTACAGAACTCCCCCCCACCAAATCCTCCTGAATCAACTCCCTCTTCTTCATATGGCAAATAAACTGCAAATGATATATGCTGCTGGATTACACACAATGCTGGAATTTGTTGGGTTTGTCTACGTTGGCTAAAGGTAATGCAACCTATACATAAGGTATATTTGAAACAGGGACGACCTAAAATTTACTTGAACTAGAAAATTAAAAGTAAATACTATCCTCTCCCCCACTTACTTAAGGATATCGACATTTAACAGTTAATCCTAACTATGCAGAAAGTCAATAATGAAGTTTATATTTCCATTCATAATTAAGTGACATCTTTTTCTATGTTCTCAGTACTAGACAGTAAATTATCTTAGAGCCTTATCAGCTGACCTTACCAGGTTAAAGGTGTTCAACAACTAACCCGCCACCCCTCATATCAGCCAATCACAAGATTCTAGAAGGGAACTAAATGGGCTGGAAAGAGAAATAAATTGTTCCAGTCAAGAAAATAAGTTTCTCACATACTACATTCTAGTGACTGCATTAATGGCCTCTTCTTCTACCTCATGTCAGCCTCACTATCTGTTCAGGCCCATCTGCTTGTGCTAATTTCAGGGTCAAACAATTAAGACATGAGAGGCTTCCACATATCTGGGTCACAATTATTCAGGGGAATGACTGTTATTCATTAGTCACATATAAAATTAACTGCATTATATGCCAGACAGAGACAGGCCCATCATATAGCACTGAAACCTTTTGTTTCCAAGGTATTCACCATTTATTATAAAAATACATTTAATAAGAGATGAGATTAAAAGGAAAGACATATTCTTTGGAGAAAACAGTTTCAATTCTTTAAGCTGACATTTTTTTTATATATATAAATAAAACTGAGTTTCAGCCACCAGGAACTGCAGGAAATTCTCTCTTCTGCTAGTTTTATTGAACCCCCAAAAGGCAACAGCGTTAAACTGATGGTGTAGGTTTACTTGGGACCACTGTCTCCAGCTCCCTGTCAATGCTCTGGCATTGATAATAATGATATCCCCAGTGCTCTGGCAAAGCTCGTCACCGCCATCACCCCAACCCCTCTCCCAGAGAGACATCCTATGTGAACATCAGCACAAGAGGCTGAATTCCTTAGAACATCCAAGAGGCTGCCAATGCCTAACTAGTAGCATGTTCAACAACGTGGCTTCAGCTAACCCCGTATCCAAAAAAGATTATGCCATGCTGCTTATCCACACAGACAAAGGGAAGTGTTAGGAGACTAAGTGATAAAAATGTTTTGCTTTTCTGTAGTATTTGCAGTTTGTTAGTTATTGTATCAGTCACAAAGCTTCATATTAGGAAACGAGGCAACTACTTGTAGTTTTTTAAAGGGTTTCATTTTTGCTAAGCCTTAGTATGTTATATTAAACATCTTTCACTGCTGTTTATAAAAGTATATAATAGAAGATAATAGAAGCATCATAGATCTTGATCAATTCACATATTTAACTTTCTTTATAAGTAAATACATCCATGATGCTTCTCCATGTTTGCTTTCTTCACGCTTTTCTTGAGACTCTTCTCAGAGCTGTCTTAAGAGCATACTGAAGAATTCTCTTCTTTCTATCTTAAATGAATACGGTAATCCTAAAATAACCTACCCATTGCCAAAACAAACAAAAAATAACGTCACCATTCTTTTCTCCCTTTCTACAACTATTAAAACACTCTACTATGGGACTAAAGATACTCTGCTCTTATTCTCACCTTTAATGAACACCATATGATTCTGCTATACCACACCTTCCTCTTGTCAAGTGCACTGCTTATTTTTCTTTCTTCTTTTGGTAGTTATCATTTCATGAAAACACCCTTGATTCTGCCGTGCCTGCAGCCATAGAGAGTTTTTTGTGTTCTAGGAGAGAGTTAAAACCAATACACTCCCAGCCACACCAACTCAAGGGTTAACGTAACCACACCAATGTGGCGGCTCACACTTAAGACTGGGGGACATTCTGAGTTTGAGAAAGAAGGGGATGTTTCTTTTTTTATCATTTGATGTAAAGTGGTGTGAGGGTATATTGTCTGCCACCGTCAACACGACACTATGTAATAGCTCTACAGCGAATGGTAACTTGAAAGCAAACAGTTGAAATCAGAGAGCATAAACTTTTAGTTTTATGGGTGTGGTTTTTGTTGTGTGGTTTGTGGTTTTATTCTTAGGATAATTGCCATTACATTTTTATGGAAAATACACATGGCTTTCCTTGTTCAAATAGTGCAATAAAAAAGTTACTGTAAAATATAGTGGACTTTCAATAATCAACGAAACCTCCAGGGGTAATATATTGGCCCCATATATCATTTAATGGTATTAGATATTCCAGTAATATTAATATTTAATTCATAATTAGGGAGAGAAAATCCCTGTTTCATCAGATACCTACTTACTACAGAATAATTTCTCATTACTTCATTATTTTAATACTTGAATCTCCAATTATATTTTCACTGAATTAACAGCAAGCATTTGAAACATTGCCGAATTCATTTTAGGGAATTTATTCAGTAATTTTTTTGTGACTGTCTACAGTCACCATGAAATGTGTGAACTGTCTATCTATGCTATTTCCTACATAGCTTTGGATGATTTTTTTTACTCCATCTCAGGAAGCACAGTGATGAGCAGGATGTGGTAGAACATATAGTTGGGGCAACTGTGGCATAAGTTTCTTCCAGCTTGTGATTAATGGACTGTGTGATGAGCCTTGCTCCTGATACAGCTCACTGATTTTTGTGGGCTTCCCTTAGAGATGCAAGAAGCAGGCAGGAGAGCAGGACAGAAAACAGCTTTCAGCAAGTCACTACTATCAGGATCCTCATAAAGTCCATCTTCCCACCTTGTTGGCAGCACTGACAACACTTGGGCCCCTTCTGCTTCCTACTTACCAAACCTCTTGCTGACTGCCATACCTTGTGCAGACAACCTGTTTCAGTACACAACATCTACATGACAAGCTATTTTTCCTAATGTCTAACTGAAACCTTGCTGCACTTCAGGACCCTACTAAGTGCTGATCAGAGAACATACAACTGTCAGTATATACCGGTGGAGTTGTTTGTCTTTTCCACATCGCTGTAATATTGTTGATTGCCTTTCAGCTTGTAACCCCCCCCAGATCATGCTGTGCAGTTGATCATTCCTTTTTCTACAAAGAAATTCCTCCTTCTTGAATAGCATCTTATTTGTCATACCCAGTTTCTCCATTTTGTAGAGATCATTTTAAATTCTAACCTTGTCTTCTGACATTCTCGCAGTCCATCCCAGCTTCAAATCTAGTAACCACACATGCTATTCCATCATCCAGGTCATTAATAAATATGTTGAGCTGTACTAGACCCTAGACTGGTCTCTGCAGAATCCCAGTCAGTTCTTTCTTTCATTTTGACTATTGATCATTAATAGAGCTTTACATACAATTTTCAAAACAGCCTTGCACCCTACTGCTTAATTTCTTCCGCGTTGTTTCCCAAGTCTGCTTATGAGACTGTCATATACAACAATGTAAAAAATCTTGGCAAAGTCAGGGTATGTGACACCTACCATGTCTTCTTTAACCACAAGGCCTGTTACTCTGGGGAGAATTTGAGAAGGAAATTAGATTGTTTTGACATCATTTGTTCTCAACAAGTCCATGCTGACTGTTTGTCATTTCCCTGTGTTCTTTTTCAGGGCTGTTGACTTTGACTTCAACGCTCTTGGCAAAAGCAACATAATATTGATAGTAATAGCAGGATCCATCCCACACTTAATAACATGCTCTGTCCTAAATTCCTTTATTAAAATTTTACAGAATGTGAGAACTGACATCACTCAGCTATTAGCAACCATAAACACAGGGATATTCAGTTATCTCTAACTTTTCAATTAGACAAGTATGAGGGCAAACAAATAATAAATCTCCAGCGTCTTAAAAGAGACCAAATTAAACTGGATGAATAATTTCAGTTGTCATAATTACAAAATTAGGGTATTAAAAAAAACTTGCTGGAAAGAAATGGTATTAAAGCATATTCCTAGTAGTGCTGAATGTCTCACTGAAATGTGATTAAATGAGAAATGGACTAAACACAGTGATGTCCTAACTATCTTACTCAGCGCTCACTACTTAAACGTTTATTTACTGCTGTCTTAACCCAGGGTTCAGATTATCAGCAATGCCAACTAAAATCATTGCTATATGTTTTGTTTTATCAGAAGCACTCCACAGAATGTAGGCCATAGATCCCAGATGGAGGCCGATTCAGCCACTACAGGTTCCTACATGGCTATTTAAAAAAGCATCCCATTTGTTCTACAGGATGCATGCTCATGGATCCATGTTCTGGATCCAGCCTGCAAAGCAGTTTGCTCAGATCACAAGTCTCTTTTGAGTCCTTCAGATGCGAACAGTAATTAAGCTGTGGCTGTATGAACGATACTGGCAAATTACTTCCTGATGATCTATTTCCCAAGAACCTCTGTCATCAGACCAAGACAGGCCATATCATCTGGTACCACGAGGACACATCAAGTCGTAGCAGAGGAATGTGCGTATATGGCAAATGAAGTTATATGATTCTATAAACACTGTCAATTGATGGCTTTGCTCTTCACATTCCTGACACTCATTTCAGCCATGGAAAAAAAATGCAGTTTCAATAAGATGAGGAGGTTAGCACCAAAGGACTTCCAAAATGTTCAATTGCATTTCTAACGCGGAAATCTTAGTACATAAGTGACAACTGAATATGTCAGTCACAACCACGGATGCAATGTCAATGGAACTATCACACTACCAAGACAAATTGCATCATGCAATGAAAGATTGGATTTAAGCACAGCACAGGACCTGTAAGGTCCTTCACAGCTAAAGTCTTATCAAATGATATTTTTACATTTCAGCTTTCTCATCTAAAAAGATGCTGGAGGAGAGTAAACTGTCTCTGTACATACTAAGAACCATGAAGTCCTAAAATAAAAACTCAACTATGTGGAGAGGTAGGCTCCACACTTGACAAGAACAGTTTTTATTTATTTGTGTATAAATAGAGAGACTGAGAGTAGTTGAAAGATGCAATCTCAAAAAAAAAGAAACTTGATGTAGACATTGTAAAGGAAGGCTGCAGGGCTTTGTTTGCATTTACATTCATAGGCACTCTCATCCTACTTTTAAGTATCTTATCAGAACAATTTGTTCCTTTACCTCTGCAGCTTCTATTGTTTCCTCCAGCTGCTATTCTAAAAAATCTCATGTTTGAAATCTAATCAAGCCTGAAAGTATCCAGCACACAGTGTTTTCATTATTAGTTAGTCAAAGAAATCAAATAAAAATGACTACAGTTTTCCCTAAAGACAGTTCCGATCTTGGAGAGTAATAAAGGGTGTTGTAAGAAGAAGGGGGAGACATCACACAAGGAAACAAAGACAACGAAGGAAGATGATGTTAAGGATTAAGTTGAAGTTAAGGACTGAGCTTTGAATTGTTGCCAGTGTGAAAGATTTGACTCTCTGTAAGCCTATGCCTAACAGACATGAAATTGAGCCTGAAAATAAGCTCTCAGGTTTTCAAAAGGAAGGTTGCAATCAACAATGGTACTGTGTGAGCAAGTTTGGTTCAACTGCAAGGCCAGAAATAAAACAGAAGCACTCAAAAAACAGGGGAAGAAAACAATGGTATTCCTGGAAGATGTAGAGCTGGGAAGAGAACTTCTGTGCTAGCGGAACTAACTGGGGCTAAAGTTTAGGGAAGGGTAGGTGGACAGAGGTCCTTACGATGACACACAGACACACACCCCTTCCCCCTCACAATACAGCCCAGCATTATGGAAGCCCTGAGTCATAAAACAGACATTGAATCAAGGCATCGTCTACTCCTGCCGGCCTGCAAGTTTGTATGCCCAGCTGGGCTTCACAGTGAATGTTTATTTCAAAACATGTGATGTCTGCTAAAATTAGTTCCGAGATTATGAGTGGAAGGCAGTCTCTCACAATGACAAATAGGGGTCACTTCCTTATAAAACACACACACTCGCATACAGGATCTCACAGCAGATATTATCAAAGATTTCAGAGCTCAGTCATTTCACTTGGATTCATTCTGTAAAGCAGGTCTCCTTGTAGATCAACATCAGCTGTACACAATAAACACAGACTTAAGCATAACAAATAGAACATCGACCTCCTTGAGATATAACTAAAAAAAAAAAAATCATCAAAACACCCTTAGTTCCTGGCTCCATCCCTACACAAAAAAAAAAAAAAAAAAGCCAGTATTTATATGGCATATTTATCTATAATTTTCAGGGTTACACCCTTTGGAAGGGAAACCCAGCCATTCTTACTGATGCTCAACAGTCTGGATATTGATACCTCGTTTCAGCAGCTGATTTTCATCTATGTTTACAGCACCCAAATGCTACTCAACCTATTCTGAAGGTTTGCTCTAATCTGTGAGAACTGCACAGATAAGACAGTATAATGCTAAGCACCAGTTTCCCATGATCAAAGTGATTTTGTAAAATAAGTCCATCATGGAAATTGGCAGAATCTCCCCCAGAGACAAGAAGAAAGCAGAGCAGGATAGTCAGTATTCTCAGACTGCGACAGGAGAGGCCTTTGGCTCTGTCTTATTAAGCTTCCCAGAAAACAGATTATTTCAAAACACAGACTTTTAAGCTTTTTTATTCCTTCCTTTTTTTTTTCTTTCTTTTTTTTTTTCTTTTTTAATTTATTTTTAAGGCCAAGGATTATTGAGCAGCCGAGGGCAGAGGGTGAACTTTTGCTGCAAAACAACGCATCCTCTTTCAACAAAGTTTTCCTCCAAGTTGGGTCAGCCGGCTGGAATGCTTCCTCCCTGAGCTATAAGCCGGCAGATGATCTCAGTGCAGGTTTTGCAGCTCCTGGGCCAGGCCTGGTGGCCCTGGAGATGGAGGGTGCAGGGCAGGAGGATCAGGATAGCCCCACTGAAGGACTTCACCCGGGCAGGGTCTCCCCCCTTCTCTGGGCATGGCCCTTGGGACCCCCCAGGGCACCCCCCAGGTGCCCGGCCAAGGCAGCAGGGCTGGGGCAGGCCTAGGGCCCTGGCTGAGCCGAAATGGTGCCCCTGGGCCTCCCAGGGGGTGGTCCATCTTGGAAAGTCCTGTGGGTGCCTCCAGGGACCAATGGTTCCTGGCAGCCAGGTTTCCAGCGACTTGCGTGTCTTGTCACCACGACTAACAGGAGCCACCAACCATTTCAGTCAGAAACTGATGGCTCTTGAGTGGCTTATCTTAAGCGAAACTCTTTGTATTCCTCTCCTTACCAAATTTACATTTGGGAAGCAGTTTAAAACTAAACAGGAATGAAATTAAAACAAAATTCAAGCTTCTCCTCCCCCAAACGGAAGTGAAATTTTGATGTTGCTTGTGAGCCAAAACTCCGAACTAATGCTGCCTTTAATTTGCAAGAACAGGATCTCTGGGGCAAGCTCCCTCAAGTGATCCCAACAGGCGATGACACAGAGCTCCTTCTAAAGTTTTAAGGAACTTCCCCCAATCAACGGAGGAAGCCTAATGCAGAGGTCTGAGAAAAACCCAAGTCCCTGTCTCCTTATCAGGTACTCCTTTTGGCATGTCCCTTCCTGCAAGGTTTATACTGAATCCCTACATTTTCATGTCCCCAATAGTGTAAGAAAGCATTAAGAAACTTTCCTCTCAAAAGACCTGAAGCATGTAACTCAATCCCCTTCACAAAGGAAAAGAGTGACCTCAAGTCGGCAGAGGTTTGTCTTCACGAACTGCCACCCCCAGGTTTCAAAACAGGCTCTTTAGCCAAAACTTTAACTGTAAAGTAGCTTTGCAAGTGACAAACAAATAGCATTAACTTAGCTAAAAAAATAATTTAAACAGCTATACTTATTTACTCTATTTTACAGTCTAAGTAACTATCCATCTAGAAGGACAGTATATCAAACATAAGTCTGAATAAAGAACCATAAGTTAAAGATACTTAACTTGCTGTCTAAAGATAAAAAAAACCCACAACATACACTTATCTTAAGTGCATTTAGGAATATGACTGCTTTTACCATCCTATAGCAGGTTATATACAATTTGCTTCTAAATTGACACCTCCACACAAACATAGGCAATTACATTGTCATTATTCTACTAGACCTTAATTAGCTGCTTACATTAAAAACACCCTGAGATTTCGCGCAGTGTAAGGGTCTGTAATTAGTGTAATTAAGACAATATTTTGATTACATGGTTTCAATCTTTTAGGCCACATAATGGGAAACAGAGCATACTTTAAAATGCCTGTCCTTTGAAAAAAAATAACAAAAAAAGCCAAAAAACCCACACAGTCTGATGAACTCATTTGTTCTGCATCATTACACTGGCCCCTCACTCACACCACATCACCACTGCCTGGCAAGCTGCATACAGCTGTTAAAGGAGGACAAACTTGGGACTTGCAAAAAGACAACCTTTTTGTGGAACAGTTGGCTTACCATGAAAGTCTGTTAAATCAGAAACATGAAGGTTAAGCTGATTTACAGCCTCATCCTGACAGTTAAAAGCATTTTCATCATTAACTTGCTGAAGTGGGGGAACTTGCTGCGGTGGGTGAAATGAGCTCCAGCTCCCCATGTTTTCATTCTCAACTATATCCTCACTTCATAGTTTGGTCCTTGACATAAATTACTCACCATCTCTCTTCCATTTTTATTTTTGTCTTTATCCCCAGTTTTACTGAGAAATGAAGACCATTTACAGAAACCAAACGTCAGAGCAACCTCAGAGGAGAAATATGCAACAGAAGGAGAGAGATATGGCATCCTCCATTTGAATCAGTGTTCTTTTCCCTGACTTCTAGCTTGAACAATCCTTGGGGGAATCATCAAGTCAAAAGTGTGTTCATGAATCACCTTCTATCCAGGTTTCATCTGGAATAGAGTTAATTTTCTTTCAAGTGGTTGTTGTGTTTCAGATTTGGTATGAAAGGAATGTTAATAACGTGTATTGTTTTAGTTGTTGCTAGTTGATCTTTATACTAGTCAAAGACTTTTTTCAGCTTCCTATAGAAACTGAGAAGGAGCATAGACAGAACAAAGGAATGGTTAATGGAATATTCCATAACATAGATATCATGCCGGGTATATACATGGGGGTTGGCCAGGGTGGGCAGGAATCCACGATTACTGTTTAGGATGGGCTGGGCAACTGATCACCGGGTGGTGAGAGTGACTTGTCTTGTATTACTTTATCTTGTATATTCTTCTACCATTATTATTGTTATTATTGTTGTTGTTATTTTCCTTTTTCTGTTATTGTTCTATTAAATTATCTCTATCTCAACCCACAAGGTGGGTTTTTTCTTTCCTTTCCCCTCCTTTTCTCCCTCTTCTCTCTACCCAGGGGGATAACTGCATGAGCAGCTGCATGGTCCTAGCTGCCATCTAGGGTTAAACCACGACACCATCTTTCTGTATTAGACTGCTGCCCATGTCTCCTGGAGAGCTGCAGAAGTCTGAAGCTTGAAATGGGGGTGTCACATTCCTCTTTTCTGCTAATCTGAAAGATGTTTTTCTCTTTTCCCTAGCTTCTTGCTTTAAGCTATTATATAAAATAGAGAGCTTGGCTAGAACACAAAGGCAAACGGTAGCTAATTCATCCTCAGTATTCAAAAACTGATAGCAATATGCATATGCAATATTCAGCTGAGGTCTTCCTTACCTATTACTGCTGAGTGATAATTCAGCACTGCACTTGATCTGAAGATACAGGTGTCTGAACTTTTACTTGTAGGTTTAATAGGACCAATAACAAAATTAAAAATATATATATCCTTAAATCCCTCAACTTTTTAAAAGCTCAAATATTGCTTGTAAACAAAGAAACACCAGTGAAGAAGAAATGAAGAGTCTCTAATTCACATACTTGGAGGTTTGAACTATGGGCAATTCACGCTCAGCCTAAACTCTATAGGACAAGCAGACAGCAGTTCCTGGTATGTTGCCTGGTTCAGTCCTTAAGATCACAAAAGCATTTCTGATGACAGGTTTCAGCAACCTAGAAGATCAACAGTGCCCTCAGTGTCCCTCCACTGAATGGACTTGGTTGTGGGGTTATTCTCTTATCTTCAGGTTTAAAAATCACCATTAAAACAAGAACAGCCAGAAAATTAATTCCAATTGCCAAGTATAAGATGCACTCTGTCTCCACGTAGATTTCTGTAACTGTGTTTCCTCTCCAGCCCATCAAGCTGGAGAGGTGCGGACCAGAGTGTCTCTAGCTGGAAGAAAACTTTCTCTCATCTTCCCATACTAAGGTCTAGACTAACAAGCATTTCCAGGCCTGAAACTTGCCTAGGGAGTTTTAACTTCCAGATCCCATTTGCTTAATTTTCTCCAGCCTGACTCTCAACACAGTTCTCCCAACTCTCATCTCCAGCTTCACAAAACTACAGCTGCAAAATGCCGCTGCAAAATGTCATTATGAGAAAATCAGCGCAGAACTGTCAAGCGCTCTTAAAGTTATGGATATATTAAGCTATTTCTTCTTCAGAATTTATTTCTTTTAATACAGGAGAATTTGAATGAGTTTTTATAAGTCTAGAGCACAGCAGCAAAAATGCCTTTCTCAAACTTTCATGCTCTAAATCACTTACAAAAGCAATTAATTGCATCAGGCACTCCTGTACTTGCTGCTTATCTCACAATTCTTACTATATTCTCTTGTCAAATGAGTGCACCTTGCACCGTTTTTATGCCCCTTGGGTTATTAATTAAATACTATCACCCCATACACCAAAAAACCCTAAGTTTTCAACTATAATTCTGGGTATTCCAATATGGGGAAAGATGGGCAGGAGGAGGCTAGTTTGGTCCTTTGCAAATACAAAGGCAAGGTTAATACTACACTTCACCTCATCTACCATTCTAAAAAAAGGATGATTTATATTCCATTACCTCTACATACGATTAGTACCTGAATGAATTAAAGGCTTCCCGAAAGATATTGTCTCTAAGATATCTCTCATAAGCTTAATGGGAAATGGTGGTATAGAATTCCTGAAGGCAGATCTAATTCCTTCCCCGGCTCCTTTAATTATAGGCAGGTTACCTGTAGGCAATTGAGTCTGCTTCTCTCATAGGTCTGACATTTTTCTCAGCCAGGGATAACGTGTTCACTGTGTCACTGAGCAGAAAGAATGGCCATTGTAGGAATCTACCTTGAGTAATTTATCAGTGGCAGTCTGTCAGGTATTCTCTGGCATAACACAGACAAGTATTTAGTTCAGCTGTCCTTCTGGAAACTGGTGTAGCAATACTAAAAGGCGTCTTGTACTGGTGGCAGGTTCCAAGACCTAAGCAAATCCTTCAAAATGGATGCCAGCCTAGTATCCAGAAACCCATCAGCACGTTTCTCCTGAAAAGCCTTTAGAAGAGACATATCTAACAAAGAAGATTCCTTCCTCATGAAGGAGTAATACGCACATAGTATTCTGCAACTGTTTTCCCTCAAGCCTGTGAAAGCTCAAGAGGTAAGTACAAAAGTTAGAAAAGCAAAGAAATGCAATACTGTAGTTGTTCACTACCTAAGCAACTCATACACACAATGTTAATAAGGATTCTCATTTATCCACCAAATATCCATATGAATATATCCTTATGTATCCATATAGCAAGTCGCTACATTGAATGCACTTGCTTGTTTTCAGCCTACCCTTTGGTTAACATTTCTCTCCAATACTGTGATCATGGACACTAGGAGTCAACACTTAACATCCACTCTGAATACAAAAGCATTTCATTACTGCTTCTCCAAGAATTCTAGTTCATACCATGCCTAAACAGATGCTAAAGTATTCCTAAATATCTGCTAAACAGACGAATATTTGCCAGATGCATAAGAAGAACATTAAGAGAGAATCTGATCTTGTAGGAACTGTTGCACCCAAAATGAGCCTTTGATAAGATGACACTGTTTTAAGTACCACTTAGGTATAAAACATCATGTGCAAGCAATATTACTGTGATTCTATTGCCTTCAGTGTGACAGTAAAATACAGAGAGGCAGCAAGCAGCATAAGTGCCATCTCCCCTGTGTGTATTACTTCACACAGCTTCTTTATTTTGTTTTAAGTCAAAGGTAAGAACCCTAAGTTAGTGCTTGCTGCTATTTTACTAACAGAACATGCTAGATGCACCTGCCCTTAAAAGTGTGCAGTTGTGCTGAGACACTGCAAATGCACCTGATGCATTTGCCCAGCAAAACTAAACTCCTCAATAAATATGGCAGTGGAAGAAAGGTGAAATTGTCCTCCTTTTAAAAGTGACTAATTGCATACACATAAATATTCAAGTTGCCAATTTGGATCCATTTGTAGCAGCATATTTCCATGAAGCAGAGTTCAAAAACATCCTGTTCTGTTCCGTTATGAATAGTGTAGATATCTGACTCCGATATTTTAGCAAGGTAGCTCATGTGAATTGCCAAGAATATTGCCATGGGTGAATTTGCTTTTTAAGATCTCCTTCAAAGCCCAATACTTCAGACAAAGCAATAACATTTTCTTATATCCATTCAGAAGTAGAGAAGCAGTGCTTCTTCTTCTTTTGTATCCCTTAAAATAAGAATAATGCCTTAAAAAAAAAAAGATTTAAAGTCAAATGACACAATAATATTGTTCTCTGTTTATGAACTATACAGTTTATATCCTAGAAGACTTAATCCTTTGGGGTTAATGACACTTTAGAGAGTCATCTAAAATCAAATGTCAAATGCCAATTGCTGTAGGAAGAGCAGATAAATGGAAGCACAGGACTGCCCAAAATCTACACAGCTTCCAAACGTCTTACATAATTATTTTTTTAATTGAAAGATAAATTGATAAAATATTGCATCCTCATACAGAAACCAAAATAGCCAAGCCATTTTTTTCCTTATCTAAAGCGTTTTAAAATATCCAGGACAAACACTTGTTTTGGATCCACTCCTGCCCCTGTCACTCTTGGCAGAAATACAAAGAGAGGAAACTAACAGGGCAAGTCTATTGACCCAAATATCCATCCAGGGACTGGACTTTTTTTGTTCTGTTCCAGAAAAGAAATCGAGTCAATGAACACTGTGTTATAGAAGAATACCACCTTCAGTCTTACCAAGATGTTGACCAGAATGATTCCTATCCTTCCACCTTCCCTTGGTGGAATTACACTAACAGAAATAACACCAACACCTAACTCAGGCATTACAAATACACTGTGGATGGATGGACGTGAAGTCTTTCATTACTGAATTAAAGTATGGAGCTGACCGAATTGATATAAAATGACAGACTTTCTGTTTTACTTTCAAAACCATTTGAAAACTTAAATGAATCCTTTTCCAGGGAGCATTTATCATCCTATTATATTCACCGGGGGGATGTTAATGATTTTGGACTACTGCCTCCAGCCCTTACCTCACCTCCAAGTGGATATTATGTGATGGCAGTGCACATTTCATAAAGACGTATTGCTGATTATATTTCCATTAAAGAATATAGCCAAGTCTGACTTCTAATTTTCCCAGACTAATCTGCCACTGAGAGCTTTCCTGCACTGATGAGTTCATTGCAGAGAAAGGATTCCTTTCTCCTCCTCTTACAATTTGCATAAATACATGTCCAGAGTGTAAGACAAAGTTAATTAGATTTGTCCACAATAATTAGAATACCGACACAAACTCTTTAGTTTGGTAACGTGCTCTTCATTCAATTACTCTTTTTGCTTCATAGAAGCTCAATCCCCCTTTCACCAAAACACCTCAAAAGAAATGAAATTTTAGACTGGGGGCTTGTTGTATCTCCCAAAAGGCATCTAAGCATGCATTTGAATGTACTACATAGATATTGCTGAAAAATTATAGGCTTACACCAAGTCAAAATAACTGTATTGTACAGAGATTCTTCCCTTTATACCAGTACTAAATTAACATGTAGGAAATACACTAGGGAATGATACCATGTTGAAAGCATCACATTTGTCAATCAGATATTGAATTCAAGCATGCAAGTGTTAGCATTTGCACAAGGAGCAAATTTCCTTATCCAAATGATGATCTTGAAAGAAAGTCATCTGCCTTTCAGTTCTGCTTCTCAAATGTTGTGGTACAAAATAATAGCCTGTTGAAAGTCCTACCGCCTCCAGTTTGACTGTAAAGATAAGCTTGCTTGCTCTGGGCTCTGTTTATTCTCTTCTGAGGTATGGAATTATATCATTTGATTATTGACTTTTATGAAGGGAGATTCATACTTGTGCTATGTTTATTCCAGAAAATAAGGGTTATTTCCTATTGTTGGACTGGAATAGAAGTAGCTAGGATGTACTAGGATATAAAAAGTGACAGCATACTCAAAACAGCAGAGAATTCTGAGCCACGCTTACAGCAAGTAAATTAAGGGGGGCTTATTGCATAAGTCACACAAGCTGCATATGGTGACACCTTCTGAGTTATGTTCTAGTATTTGTTTTTAATTATTAATGTGTTTTGTTCTGTTGAGATTTATTTATTTATTTTCACAGATCCATAAAGCTCATCTCACATTAGCAGCACAAATTTCTCGTCCAGGCCGTTCTACATTCCTTACTGTTTGAAACATTAACATTCGGGTGAAATATTTGTGTTTGACCTGTTTTTATAGTTCTCTAGAAATGTAAATATGTTACCATAATTGCCTTCAGCAAGTCTCATTAAGTTGATTCATGGAAAAAACATTGTATATCATGAAATACAAAGCCAACAAGTATGCAGTCCAACAACTGCAGCACGGGGAACATGACAATTTTCACATGGAAAGAGATGTTAAACTTCACTTTAGCTTTTTTTTTTTTTCGCCCTAATATCTTTTCTCTATAGATATTTGCTTGAATTCATGTTTGTCCAAAACTGGCAGAACACACCATATCAAGGCCTAAGGTGTGTTTTCTTATAAGCAAAGACAGTATGCAACATCCATGTGTAAATACTTTAAGAAACCAGCTAAAACCCAGTACAAACATATGGATGAATTATCTAACCTGGAATGTTCTTCCTAAGCAGAGTTCCTGGACTAGTTCACTACTGAGATCACTTGCGTGGGACTCTGGAGACTTTGATCTTCTTGTAGCTGTGTACGTGGCTTGCTAAATGTTCCTGGTGTCTACTATGGTCTGTTCCTCAGTTTCCTTTTTTGAAAGATGATGATACTGCTCTTCTGCTTATAGTGCTTTGAGTGCTTTCCTGAAAAAAAAAAAAGAAGAATCTATATGAATCTGGGAAACAGGAGAACATTTCTTTGGGGCTTTAAAGTCCTGAAAAGCAGAGCAAATTAGGGCTTTAAAAATTCGGGTTGACAACAGTTAGGATTGTATATTCAACTGAAGCCAAAGTGAAATATACAACAGATGTGCTTTTCATTTTCCAAGTTATGCATCATTACTAGGCGATTAAATATGATTTTACTTTTCAATCCTGTTAGCATTGCAGAACCATGTAACAGAATCACAAATCTCCAATCAATCAACAAAACTGTCCATCAGATAAAAGAGAAGAAATTATAAGGTGTAAAGTCTGAATATCCATCACATCTTCCAATAAATATCATCAGGGTTTAAAAGCTGGAAGAAGGAGTATTAGTGCTGAACAATGCTATATCCCCGTTATTTGTGGAGTTTTGAAGGGAAGAGACAGGAAATTATCTGGAACATAGGTACATCAGCCCCATTAAAAAACACTCAGCTTTGTAAATAATTAAAAACTATCACATTAGGGAATTGCCTAAATGGAGGGCAGGTCATTCTTCCTGGAATCATAGAATATACAATGAAGTCCATGGTCACATGGAGCAGTCAAAGTTCTCTATATGATCTTAGTTGTTTTAAAACTTTCTCTTCTAAGAGAAAATAACACATACTGCAGTGCTGAATTTAGTCTTAAGAAGGGGGTTCTTTGCCCTTTAGAGACCAAAGAACTTCTTAGCTACAGGAAAGGCTAGATAGTGCAGTAAACTAAAAACCAGCATGTACTTGCAAAGCATCCAGTATAAGAGAATCAAGTTTTTAAATGCTCTTTCAAGGATTCATTTTTTTACCTTCCTGACCAGGAAGGTAACTGAAAACTGAACAAAACCAACCTGCTTTCATTCTGATAGTAAACAGTGATTGTAATTTAATATTAAAAAAGAGAGGACTGTAAGACAGACTTTCTATAGATAGGGTAATAAATTATGAGGTTTAAGAATTTATTCTATTTTTGACAAAATGGGAAAGAAGGTAATAAACTAAAGAAATAATAATTTAAGGTAATTTTTTAAGGTTTCTGTAATAAAACAAACCATGCAATGGGATTTATCCAAACATTTTTAAAGGAACACACTGTAATACCTTAGTTCCAGTATCTTTTTTTGACTTCTCAAATTTTTCCTAGGGTTCTCAAGTATGTAATGTTCTTTGCATGAAAATCTGGATTTAGCAAAGCACTAACAACATGCTTAACAGCATATGATCTAGATTTGCCCACATGGACAAACACTGGGCTGATAAAAAAGCAACTCACCCCTTTCACTTTTAGACTGCAAAGCTGAAAACAGTTTGCTTAAGAACAGAACAGTATCTAGCATAATTAGGTCACTCTTTACATAAGCATCTGCTTAACTTTAACATTCATGTTTCACTCATCCATCTAAATCTTGGGAGACACTTTAACTTCAGCAGGTTAGCAGTGTGGAACGATTACAGCATTTTCCTAGGCCTAGAATGCCAAAGAAATATGACATGTATAGTTACACAGTGCAATAAAAGGATGAATCACTTTTTCCAAGACCATTTTTATGGACTGGAATACACAGTAGGTCTCAGATGGATTTCTTGTGTATATCATTATGAAACTAATTTTTAAAATGATTATTTAAGATATGCCGTCCACTTGTACACAGGTGATACTTGAAAAATGTTATTAATTTACAGTTTGCAGATCATTCAATAAGGTTGATTCCATTTAAGAGGATCTTTAACTTAAAGAAAAAAAGGAAAAACTAACAAACTCATTCAGAACTTTTTCAAAACAGTTTAATGAAGAATTAACCAGTAAATGAGAAATTACAAGCATTTCACTCTTGAGGGAGAGAAGGAGTGAGCAATGAAACATTGCACTGACAATTCACAGGCACACCTTCTTTCAGCTAGGGGAAAACTGACTGGCTCTGGAGCCCTCAACACAGGGAAGACATGGACCTGTTGGAGCGAGTCTAGTGGAGGGCCACAAAGATGATCAGATGAAGCACCTTTCCTGTTCAGACAGGCTGAGAGATTTGGGATTGTTTAGCCCGGAGAAGAGAAGGCTCTGGGGAGACCTTATTGCAGCCTTCCAGTACTTAAAGGGGGCTTATAAGAAAGGTCGGGACAAACTTTTTTAGCAGGGCCTGTTACGATAGGACAAGGGGTAATGTCTTTAAACTGAAAGAGGGTAGATTCAGACTAGATATAAGGAAGAAAATTTTTACAATGGAACAGGTTGCCCAGAGAGGTGGTAGCTTACCCATCCCTGGAAACACTGAATTTTGGTTGGACAGAACTCTGTGTAATCTGATATAGTTGAAGTCTTCCTGCTCATTGCTGGGTTGTTGGACTAGAGGACCTTTAAATGTCCCTTCCCGCCCAAACTATTCTATAGCTCAATGTTTCTAATGATGAGATTTTCCTTTCCTACAATCATTAATTGTTACATCTATGAATTTAAGGAGTTAACTAATGCAAGGTTACACCACAAGCACAGAAGTTTTGTTTAGTTCTGTGTCCCCACCTTTTTGGCTGCCTTCAAACATACAGGTCAAGGAAGATCATCCTCCCCCTCTACTCTGTGTTGGTGAGATCACATCTGGAGTATTGTGTCCAGTTCTGCGCTTCTTGGTTCAAGAAGGACAGGGAAAGGGGGTATAGCAAAGGGCTATCGAGATGATGAGGGGACTGGAACACCTCTCTTATGAAGAAAGGCTGAAGGATTTGGGTCTCTTTAGTCTGGAAAAAAAGATGACTGAGAGGGGACCTTATCAATGCTTATAAATACTTAAAGGGTGGGTGTCAGGAGGATGGGGACAGTCTCTTTTCAGTGGTGCCCAGTGACAGGACAAGAGGGAATGGGCACAAACTTGAGTATAGGAAGTTCCACCTAAACATGAGAAGGAACTTCTTTACCTTGAGGGTGCCAGAACACTGGAACAGGCTGCCCAGAGAGGTGATGGAGTCTCCGTCTCTGGAGACATTCAAAACCCGCCTGGACGCGTTCCTGTGCAACCTGCTCTAAGGTGGCCCTGCTCTGGCAGGGGGTTGGACTGGATGATCTACTAAGGTCCCTTCCAACCCTGTCATTCTGTAATTTTGTGACACCAATGAAAATGAGCCATTGTCAATTGTTCTTTCTCCAAACACAGATAATCTAATTCCCATCCTGCATCCAGGAGAAGAATGTGCTATTCTTGTTCAATAACACTCTGCTCCTGCCTATTAAACAAGATGTTCAACTTGTACTGGAAAAACATCAATCAGGAGCTTGATGTCTATTTGCCAGTCCTTTTCAATCCCAGTCAGCACTGTGAGGTTTTACGGCATAGTTAAGAAAGTCACTAGACTCAGACCATATAACCAGCACAGGGAAACATCTTGTGCACCATAGACAGCAAAATAATATCTGCGGAAGGTGTTTCATGTGGAACTTATGACAGGGATGCTACGAATATTCGTGATAGAAAAGTGTTTCATAGTGAGGTTCTGCAACACATCTTTAGCAACCCGCTGTTGCCAGCAATATTTTTCTTTACAGCACCTTCTCCACAGACTGCAACCTATCTCCCTGGGAAGCACTGCCAGTACCAAGCAGCCTTTCTCTAAGATTGCCCAGGTGCACCCTCACGACACAGAGAACTTCCATCACTGGCACCTGAGCACCGCCATAGCACACCAATCTTTTCTTAATATTTTGGGCCCTTGTTTCCAGCATCTAGAAGTATCACAAGGGTTCCAAGTGGCCCATCAGGTCAGTTATTGCCTGACTGCAAAGATCAGACATGAGTCCCAGCACTTTAAAAAAAATACCATCCAAAGGGATTTTTTCCCTCCCTCTATGTGTGGATAGAAGGTTGAGCTAACAGTCAAGCAACATCTCAGTTTGCAGCTGCAAAAAACCTCTGTAGATTGCAGCCATGGCCTCTGATAATTTCATCTTTCCTACTCTCGCAGAAAGCTGTCTTTACAAGGGTCAGGCATCACACTTTCACAGGCTCCATAGCGAGCTAGGAAAAGAACTAGGGAGTGCAACCAGCAGGGCTGCTGGTATCCCACAGCCCCCACATGCTGGGCCTCCTGCTGTATCAAGGTCCTGGGGGCTGCCAAGAGCCTAAGACAGAGCGCACAGAGCTCTTTCAGCAGAGCTCCCAGTAGCTGACAGCTCCTTGTCAGTTAAAAGCCGCGGCTGGCTTTTATTTGCTTTTTTGTAACTTCAGTAGCAGTTAATTGGGGCTAAAATGTTACTGACACTCATTGTCTAGTGCACATCAGAGCTTTTCAGAGCCTTCAGAAAAATCAACAAGATCAGGAGCGTATCCAGCCCTCCAGCTTCTGGGTTTGATTCTCAAGCAGGTGCAACTATTCTGTATCCCAGCTCAGGGGAATGATCCATTTGGCTAGCTGAAAACTGTATAAAAAATTCTAGTACCCTAGGAAACAAGAAAACCTGCTCTGATCTACGGGAAAATTGCTTCCAAAAGTACCTGGTGTTTGACAAATCGAATGCTTTGATCAATTTGCAGAAAATCATAGCAGCTAACAATTTTATGGCTTTGGCTAGTCTCGGGAACTCAGTATGTATTGCAGCTTGGTTTCTGTAGGAGAGTAAAGTGATACAGCTCTGGACTGTTAGAAAACTTTGCTGTGTCACAGCAATATGGTTAAATTAAGGAACACAGAGCTCTCTTCACTTTCTGACGACTGGATTTTTGAATCTCTGAGTGAATAAGGCTTGTTCTGCCACAGACAATTATTTCTAACTGGCTTTATTTGCTTCCATGGCAGACTTGATAGGTAACATAGACATAGATTATTTTTCTTCCAGTGGGCTGTTCACAATATGAACACCTACCACCTTTTAGTTTGTATTTCATAAAATATTTAGAGAGAAATTTTGATACCAACAAACAAAATTTAATCTAGAAAATGCTGCACTGATTTACAGCTTTATTAACTTAATGGAATGAACGTGGTTTTGGTCACAAAACAGTACTGTGATGCTGTTTTGAAATAAGTTTCCAAATCCTTTTTAGAAAGTGTTTTGTTTTCCTTGGGAAGAACTCTGACAGCTCATGCAAATCCGCAGGAACAGTCCAAAGACAATGTGAATGTCCTAGCATAGATTGTCATTACCGCAGCAGATATCTTTCCAGCTAAACGATTAAAGCCATATCCTTTCTATGACTGGTAATAAAACTCAAGTAAAGTCCAAGCAGGTGAACTACTTAAGTATCACAATAGAAAATATGATTTGCTTATTCATTTAACAAAAAATGTTTTTGACTAATGCTTTACACAAATCAAATGCTCAACAGCAAATTTTGGGCATAAAGTATTAAGCAATTATGGTAGTAACTTTGATGCTAACTGTTACAAAACCATTAAGATTCAGATGACAATTGCATTAATTTACATTGAGAAATGTAAAAACCAACACAGACCACTAGAGGAACCAAAAAGGTCGTATACATAGTACCTAATCACTAGACTGAAATATCAACTAAGCTATTAACAAATGTTAATATATTAATTGTCCATGGCAAAAAGCACTGGGTTTAAAAAAGGACACATTTTTTTCAAAGCAAGTATATGTGGCCAGACCATCAACTGCTTCAAAAGAAGCTTTTGCTGTGACCCTAAATACCACGTATTTAAGTCCAAGACTTATATTTAGTCAAACCAAATATAAAGCAAATAATAAGGTAAACAAAAGACAAATAAGAAACATTTCTTCATTTTCCTTGGGTAGTGCATTTGGCAAGCAATGCTAAGATTAGTTTTCATTGGCATAAGGCAGAATGTGATGAACTTTTAAAATATTATCTTTTGCCATTCACGCAGAATAAAATCCAGATTAATATGCAAATGTCTATTTGCTTAGGATCAGTTTTTATAGGCAGAATAGTTATTATTGCAAAACTTTAGCCAATACAGATAAAGTGAGCTTTTGTAGGTTTCTTTGGGCATACAGATCAGGTTAATCTTGATGCTATTTACACAACAAAATACTATTTCCTCCTAAGGTAAGCTTAGATTTAGAACTTGATCTTTAAATTATTTACCTATGACTTTTCATTAAATAACAATGCCTCAAACACCAGGTTTAGGCACTATCTCACAAATAAGTCAGTCTTAAATCAGAGTTTCTACTCTAATTAATAAAGAAGTTGGAAACCTACTTTATTTAGCAGTCTCTGAGAATGCTACATGGCTTCAAAGAACAAGTTGGTTGACTTAGAGAAGGAAGTTATCATCAATGCATTCCAGGAACCATCTGGATTGCTTATGCCCTGCTGTACTGTCCCTCTAACAGATATTGGGGTAGCTCAAGTCCCCCACGAAGATCAGGGCTTGCGAACGTGAGGCTGCACCTATAGAGGGCCTCATTTGCTCTGTCTTCCTGGTTGGGCAGCCTGTAGCAAACCTCCACTGTAACATCAGCTGTCCCTGCCCTCCCTTTAATCCTTACCCATAAGCTCTCAGTTGTTGCAGAGCTCCACGCGCTCCAGCTGGTCATTGACACAGAGGGCAATAACCCCTCTTCATCTCCCCTGCCTGTTCTTCCTAAAGATGCTGTATCCTTCCATTCTAACACTCCAGTCATAGGAGCCATCCCACCACTTCTCTGTGATGCCGAAAAGATCATAGCCCTGCAGGCACGAGAACATCTCTAAATCCTCCTGTTTATTGCTACATGCATTTGCACAGAGGCATTTAAATTGGGCCCCCGATGCAGCTGACTTACTGGCTGGAGTGGCTGTAATTCCTTTGTGCTGCACTCCAGGTGCTCTTCTGCTGACCTGCAAACCTTCCTCCAGCTCCGGGCATCTATTGCTGGCATTGGTATCAAACTGGTAAGATTAGGATGCATTGAGAGTCTCCTTGTTTGGCAACTCTGACCGAAGATGCTCTTCCCCTTCTCTGACAAATGGACCCCATCAGGCCTTGGAAGACCTGGTTTCTCAAAGCGAGTCCCATGATCTAAGTAGCCAAACCTCTGGCTATGGCACCAGTACTGCAGCTATTTGTTGACTATCCTTCCCTTTGACTGTGAGGATTGAAGAAAAAACTACCTGTGCCCCGCAGTCCCTGCCCACTGCTCCCAGGGCTCTATCATAATTTTCAATATTCCTCAGGTTGCTCCTGGCTGTATCACCGGTGTTCAAGAGAAACAACAGCAGTGGATAATAATCAGTGCACTGTACAAAGCTTGGCAGTGTCAGTGACATCCCCGATACGAGCCCCCAGTAAGCAACACACTTCCCTAGAGAGTATATTAGGTTGACAAATGGATACCTCCATACCTCTCAGAAGAGAGCTGACTACTACTGCTATCAGCCGTCGCCTTTTCTTAGTTGTGTTGGTTGTTATATGGGGAGGAGACTGAGCTGTCTTACTGAGCTCCAGTACCTCTCCTGATGCAGCGGGTCTTTCCTCTTTACTCTGTAGAGCAGTGAAGTGGTTCTGCAAGGACACCTCAGGCTTTAGGGGAAGTCTTTTCCTCCTGCTGGTCCTTGCCATTGCAAGCTTCCATTCTTCTGAATTATTGGCCTCTCTTCTTCTGTGTGTGCTGGTGGAGGAGTTTTTGTTTGTTTGGCCATGGGCTGTGGGTCTACTGTAGACTGTGCTTGGAACCACTTATCTATCTTCTTCTTAGCCTCCATGAGGCTACCCAGCCTTCTCACTGCCTCCTGCAGCTCAGCCACCTGCGGTAGGAGGTTCTCCACCTGGGCACACCTTTTGCAGTCAAGTGTGTCACCTATCTCTGCCCCAGGAGAAAGGATGAAACATCTCCCTCTCCCTTCATCAGCTCTGACTTGGTGGAGGCATCGGCCACCACTGGGGTGGATAGGGAAGACCTCTGAGCTAGAGCTGCAGCCTTTTCTCTCAGACAGGTGCCCACTATTCTGCTTTGAGGGCCAGGAAGGATGAGTACCTTTAACTCGTGCAGATGGTCACAGAATGATGCCTGGTGCTCTACCAGTGGAATGCTCCTCCTTCAAAGAGCCACCCTTCTGACGTGCTCTTCCAAGTGAACTGCTGCTCCATGCCGTGGATGGCACACAACGCTCTGTTTGCCCTCTCTGTTCATAGCACTCCTATTATAATTGGGAAACTTAGAGGTGATATAATTTCTCTATTATCACCCTCAAACACTGTGAGAACCAAAAAGAAGTTTTCCCTCACTTCTTGCAACAAATACTTGCCTCTGACAATTGTACGCCTTTCTCCGAAGAGCTGGGCAGAGACTACCTGAAGGGCAGTTACCACATAAGGCAGAAGACAAATTATTACACAGAACCAAACTAATGTTTCTATCTTTACATGACAGCAAGAAGAACTATTTCTCTGCAGTCTTCATGTATTGAATACCATACTAGTGTTACAGAAACACAAAACCTGCAACACGGTAATTGGCAGGGAGCATGGCAGTAATCAAAACTTTCAAATAAAGAATGTAAAATACTAATTTTAACTCTTAATAGGTGGATAGGGTTAGTTTTTAATCCATCTTATTCATGCATTAATTTCTTGTCTTCTCTTGACCTCTCAGACTGCAAAACTAGAGCAAACAGGTAGACTAGTTATTTTATGCCAGGTCAATAGAAATGCCAAAATAAATCAGAGAAGAAAAGAGAAATGGGGCATCAGAATATGATCTCAGTCATATGATGATTATTAATATGGAATAAGAGAGTTAAGGCTATATGAAGTCAAGGTCTCTCAAAAAAACCCAATTCCAACTTAGCAAAGTAATGATGTTAATGATATGAAAAAAGTGTGTTGCGCTCACAGACTTAAGCGTGCAAATGGCAGCACCTCTGACTACGTATCTTGTGCTGCCAAGCTTATTGCTTGTTGCTGCCATGAAGGAATTTGCTTGGTATATGATCACAATCATGGCTGAAATGTGAAAGACCTAAGCTCCTTTCAAACAAAACAGTAATTTCCATGTGTAAGAAACCTTGCTTGTGCATCACAATGTGTTAGTTGTGTCAACCAAAAGCAAGCTCTGTTCGAATGACATTTTTCAAAGTCAGACATAAGAGGTTCACAGAAATAACAGAAGAGAGAAAAAACAACTCAATCAAAACACAGCCTGTATCATACCCCTCTGAGGGGGTTCACTGCACCTTGCCTTTTTTTTCCTTAAAATTTTTTTCCTCTCAGTAGATTTTCCTTGTTAATGACTGAAACAATCAAGTGATATTTACCTATGACAGATAACATTAAACTAAATACCAAGTCGCTTGTCATTTTGATCATTGGAAGATAAGACAAACATAAAGGAACAACTAGACAGAAATACCTAACACCATCAGGAAAGCGATCCCAGGTGTGGCTGGAATAGTACAGCAAGCAATAAAGTGAATGGGAGTTTATAACATCAGAGTCAGATGTCAAAGTTCAGAGTTTTTTATATTGTTGCTACACATTGCTGTCTCTTTTCTATCATAGCAGATCTGCAGCCCAGACTCCTCTACTGAGACATCTCTTTTTTGCTTCTGTGTGTAATAAGTCACATGAAATCAGCCATTTTGTTTCAAATTATAGTCCCAAGCAAGGTCTTGTGTTTGTGGAGTCTAATGGAAGGCAATTAATCCCTGGCAATATAAAGCTTTAATCAGATGAAAAATGTCTAATCACTGTGTTTATAATCCCTTGGAGCAGAATCTAATGCAGGAACTCAGTGCTCAAGTCCTAACTTTCCTTTTTAATGAATGTCAAACCCTGCCTTCCTTTAAAGTTTAAGGCACGCATTGGTCCTAACACACATGCTTCTGTGAAATACCTAGTTACAACTTTCACTGAGACAAACGTGTAAAGTGAATAGGATTATTGTTTCGAGTACAGGTTGTTGGCTAGGTCAGTGAACTGCTATGCTGGGAGTCTTGCAAGAATTTGTGTCCTGTCCCTAATGAGAAATTCAGCATTATGAGAGACGAGAAAGGCTCAGTATTTTACTTATTTTTCACTCTCCTCTATCAGCTTTTTGACAAAGTAGCAAGATTTTTAACAACAATGCATTAAAACCCACTACATTTATACACACAAGAGAGAATTTGCACAGTGATTATAGTTTGAAAATTTGCTTTTGAGTTTAACCACAAATCTCTGAGAACTTCAGGTAAGATATAGACTCCCATGCTCATCAGGTGAAGTTGTATTTCTTCACAGAAGCAGCTTTGTTTCTGAAGTGACAAAATAAGCTTCCCTGACACCATGTCAGACGATCCTGTATTTCCTTACCATTCTAAATAGCAAGAACAATTGTGCACAGGAGAATGTACAGCTTTGTGTACATCTACTGAGTTCTGCGGACAAAGGCTTCCAAACATCAGTGGGTTTTTTGTCATATGGACAACTGTTCTTCAGCAACTGGACTGAAATAACCAGTCTTGGTCTCATGTGCTACACATTGCACAACTGAATAGACAATGGCTGAACAGTTTTCAACTCTTATTGGGGTAATCTATTTGAAACAGATGGTCCATTAAAAAAAGTCCCTCTCAAACATGCTCTTTTGGTTTTCCATCACAAAGGAATCAGTTTCAGCACTTGGCTGACAATTGCAGCTGTTGATCATCAGTTCTGTCCAGTCATATTGCTGAAGGTAGAGTTCATTTACACAACTGCATTAATTTTCACCAGTTGCATTGGGTTTGCATGCCAAGGTTTTGGTAATGGGGGGACTACAGGGGTGACTTCTGTGGGAAGCTGCTAGAAGCTTCCACCATGTCCGACAGAGCCAACGCCAGCTGGCTCCAAGATGGAAACACTGCTGGCCAAGGCTGAGCCCATCAGCAACAGTGGTAGCGCGTATGTGATAACATATTTAAGAAGCAGGGGGGGGAACCCCAAAACCTGTGCAATTGCAGCCAGAGAGAGCAGTAAGAATATGTGAGAGCACAACTGTGCAGACACCAAGGGCAGTGACTAAGGAGGGGGAGGAGGTGCTCCAGGCTCCATGATACTCACCTGCAGCTCATGGTGGACCCCATCCTAGAGCAGGTGTGTATCCGAAGGAGGCTGTGACAGTGTTGGAAACCTCTGCTGGAGCAGGCTCCTGGCAGGACCTGTGACCCCATGGAGAGAGGAGCCCACGTTGGAGCAGGTTTTCTAGCAGGACTTGTGGCCTCATAGTAGACCCACGTTGGAGTAGTCTGTTCCTGAAGGGCTGGACGCTGTGGAAAGGACCCATGCTGGAGAAGTTAACGGAGGACTGTCTCCCATGGGTGGGACCTCATGCTGGAGCAGGGGAAGAGTGTGAGGAGGAAGGAGCAGAAGAGACACCATGTGAAAAACTGATTGCAACCCTCTGTCACTCAGTGGGAGGAGGTAGAGAAAATCAGGAGTAAAGTTGAGCCTGGGAAGAAGGAAGAGGTAGGGGAAGATGTTTTAAGGTTTGGTTTTATTTCTCATTATCTCACTCTGATTTAATTAGCAATAAATTAATTTAAATTAATTTCCCCAAGTCAAGTCTGTTTTGCCCATGATGACAACTGATGAATGATCTCTCTCTCTCCTTTTTTTGACCATGAGCCTTTCGTCGTATTATTTCTCCCCCTAACTAGCTGAGGAAGGAAGTGACAGAGCAGCTTGGTGGGCGCCTGGCATCCAGACAGAGTCAACCCACCATAGCAATGCATTCCTTTCCCTAACACTCACTACCTTTTTTTATACGCAATGTGTCCTAAACATCTCTGGATTTAGTTGAAATAATGGGATAAGATGAACTGGAAAGAAAACATTATTTTATACAGGCAAGTTCTTCTATCAAGAATAAATGGCTTGTGCAATTGAGATCTCACTAGAAAAAAGCTTTCAAAATGGTCAGCAATGCAGACCTGTAGGAATGATTCTGTACTAGTCAGGAGTTTTAGCGTGAAAAATGCAAAAGTCCAATCCCAGATAACAACTTCAGATGGTACATACAACACAACTTCACTAGCGTTGTCGTAGCCTACAGGTCATATTTAGTCTTCTGGCTCTTAAGCAGCAATAACTGAAAAGGAAGGGAAAAGGCAATTTTGTTCCTCCTACTGTTGACGGTTTTATGTGCGCTCCAGTTTTTGATGAACAGCAGAATTTCCTTTTTTCATCCTTTCATCTCTATTCACAAGTCAACTTTTTGAGCTCAATGTTGAAAAATGTCACTTGTCATATCCAGTCTCTAGTAATACTTTCATATTGACTTTCAGGCAGTTACAGCAATACTGTTTAATGTATATTGACTTACTTGTAACAAAGACACAGCTTTCAGTTTCTCCACAGTTTTGCACTCTCTGATGACACTATCCACTGCTTACAGTCTTAAGTCATCACTCAAAAGCTACATTACACATATATGGCAGAGCTGAAGATGGATGTTTAGTGCAAAAAACCTTTGTCTGAATGATGTTTTTCATTTTAAAATCTCAAGCTGCTGTATCATATATTAGACAGATCAGGCACTAAGAAAAAAAAATCCTCACATTTTTTCTTTTCTGTTTTTTTTTTGTTTGTTTATTAAAAAAATTTTCAATACATATTCCTATACTGAAAAGAAAGCTACTTCACCCATTGCCTCAGGGTAAGTACTCATCATATTCCTCATTGTATGGTCATGGCCTTTTTTCTGACTGACAAATGGATCCACAAAAAGGCTAACACATCATTCAACTCCCATTGACCCCCAGGTACTGAGATTCCTGAAGGAAGTCCCCTGTCTCACTGAAATACATGTGATAACTTACTTTCAGCTGCACTCCTGCTTACAGGTTTTTGTTATTTGTTTTTGGGTTTTTTTTTTTTTTTTTTACTTCCAATAGGTCACCTGGGAAAGTTACTTTTAGCACTTTCAGGTTTTCTGTTCTCTTTCAACAAAAGAACACATCTTTTCACTTCCAGTGCTTTGGGGTACTACAAAGCATTCAGGTAGTGGAGTTCACAGTTGAGTTGGCAGTTATATTATTGTTCCTCCTCACCATGACATTTTGTGATAACAGTGATCTCCAAAAGATAAGACTGTGTCTTATCTCACCTTTGAGATCATTGAGTCCATCTGTTAATCTAGCACTGACAAGTCCACCACTAAACTACGTCCCTAAACACCACATCTACATGTCTTTTACAGGCCTCCAGGGACAGTGATTCAACCACTTCCCCAGGCAGCCTGCTGCAATCCTTGGCAATCCTTTTGGTGAAGAAATTTTTCCCAGTATCCCATCTAAACCTCCCCTGGTGCAATTTGACACTATTTCGTCTTGTCCTATCACTTGTTACTTGTGAAAAGAGGCCAACCATCACCTCGCTACAACCTCCTTCCAGGGAGTTGTAGAGAGTGATAAGGTCTCCCCTCAGACCCCTTTTCTCCAGGCTGCAAAGTCCCAGTTCCCTCAGCCACTCCTCATACAACTTGTGCTTTAGACCCCTTAGGAGCTTTGTTGCCCTTCTCTAGACACACTCCAGCACCTCAACAAGTAGGGCTCTTGCTTTTTGGGCCCCTCTTGCAGTGGGGGCCCCAAACTTTAGGTGCTTGTACTTGAGTACTTGAGTACACAACACAGTACTTGAGCTGTGGCCTCACCAGTGCTGAGTATAGGGGGACAATCACTTCCCTAGTCCTAATGGCCACACTATTCCTGATATAGGCCAGGATGCTGTCAGCCTTGTTGACCACCTGGGCACACTGCTGCCTCATATTCAGCCAACTGTCAACCAACACCCCCAGGTCCTTTTCTGTCAGGTAGTTTTCCAGCTACTGTTCCCCAAGCCTGTAGAGCTGCATGGGGTGGTTGTGACCCAAGTGCAGGATGTGGCACTTGGCCTTGTGGAAACTCAGGCCTTTGGCCTTATCCCATTGATCCAGCCTGTTCAGATCCCTCTGTGGAGCCATCCTACCCTCAAACAGATCAACACTCCTGCCCAACTTGGTGTTGTCTGCATACTCACTGAGGGCGCACTCTATCCCCTTGTCCAAATCATTGATAAAGATATTAAACAGAACCATCCCCAATAATGAGCGCTGGGGAACACCACTTGTGACCGTCTGCCAACTGGATTTACCTCCATTCACCACAACTCTTTGGGCCTGGCCATCCAGCCAGTTATTTACCCAGTGAAGAGTATGTCCATCCAAACCATGAGTAGCCAGTTTCTCAGTGAGAATGCTGTAGGAAACAGGGTCAAAGGTTTTACTAAAGTCTAGGTAGACAACATCCACAGCCTTTCCCTCATCCACTAAGCAGGTCACCTTGTCATAGAAGGAAATCAAGTTAGTCAGGCAGAACCTGCCCTTCATAAATGTAATAATTAATTTCATATAATCTACAGGACTAATTATGGAAGATTTCTAATAAGTATTCCTGAAAAACCTTGTGACAACAGTCTGTAAAAAGCCATTTGAGACATATTTTGTTTGCTTACAACAGCTACATCCATAAAGCTCCACCCTTTTAGTATCCAATACACACCAATGTGCGAAAATAAAATATGAAATATTTCGACATGAAATATATTCACATTGCAATATCACAAGATTCTACCAGATTCTAAGTTCCAATCAGTCACAATGATTTTTCTTTAATTAATCTAATAGCCTCTGTTAGTCTTTTCATGACTCAAATTGTGACTAAACATCATTTCAATATCACAGGTGATTCTTTTACGTGCAGAGCATTAGCATTGTCTGAAAGCAATGAACATTACCACCACCACTCAGAAATTACCTTCTAAAACAGAATAGCAAAGATTTTTACTATTCCACATTTCATAAGTAAATAGTAAGTTCAACTTTATTGTCAATCACCATATGAACATGGATTTCAAAGTATCATGTAGATTACTCTTGCTTTTAATTGAATCTAAAGAATCTTTACTTTGTAAAAATGTCTCCCATTTGAATGAGGATTATACTTGGTGTCCCAATAAGATGGCTCTTTATTCTAGGTCACTGTGACTACATACAGAAAATTGGCTTTGGATATATATTAAATCTCCGCCCTACTTATTCTTTAATTTCATAATTAAACAAATAAAATGTTTTGTCATACAAATATGTTTCTAAGACATCTGGGATATCTATCTATAACCTGCTTGAAAAGCTATTTCTGCATTTTTAAAATGCAGCAGACAATTTTGATTATAAAGACAACCTTTACAAAACTACAAGGTCATCTTGTATAGACAGATTGAAATCGCAAATTGCTCCTAAGTCAAATCTTTCAGGTCTTACTGTTGTAAGATCCTTTGATTAACTTCAATGGCAATTTTTCACAGTTTGAGATTTCATTACAACAATTGCTTATGCTAAAAAAAAAAAAATGTCCATATGCCTTTCCAGCTAATTCAGCAGTGTTCTTGGCATGAGAAAAATGTGCTAAAAGTGCTGCCCATGCTGCCATTACATCTGTGAATGCTCCTGAGATTTTTGGGCAGCAACAGTTCCCATATTGACAATTATTAACAACATCTTGAAAAATTCTATAACTGTTTCGTTAGGGAAAATCAAGTATCATCAAAGGATTGCCAATTATTCCTATTTTTCTATGATACAAAGGTGCCTGTCAGTGAGTGTCAAGGGGAATACCTTTAGGTCTTTTACAGTCAGATGGTAGGAGTTTATATAGGGACATCTTTACCATGAGGGAAGAAAGGGAAGCAAAAAGAGGTTGGGCAGATTTATAATTTTATTCTGTATTAAACACCTTTTTCTGCCTTTTTTGTTTTTCCTGAAGAAGAGAAAAAAAACAAAATCCATAAAAACCCTTAAAGGTCATATTTTCTCTGACAGTTCTAGAATATACCTTTGTCAGGCTTAAGATTATCTTCTTCTAAAATTTCCTTAGAATTTCTGAAGGTGTAAAATGGGGGAAAATGTAGCAAATAAAATATCGGGATAACGTGATTATGGCCAGGGAAAATGTTAGAAGGAGCTCGCTTATCTTCCTTTTTCCATTCTTTACCGACTCATACAGCAATAACCATTTCCCAGTCAATAAGATTGCCACCTTCATATCCAAGTTGAAACAACGAACTGAATACTGTAACTCCCTGAATATAGGTGTTGCAAACCTGGCTTTGATATGAAAGCAATCCAGGCTGAAAGTGTATAACTCAAAATGTTAGTTCCTTAAATATAAACAGTTACATATTGAAGACAGATGTGCAGTATTTTTAAGCATAAATATCAAATTTTTACACAGTATTACGATTTAAAAAAAAGCTTCCTGGTTACATTTGTTGGAAAATAGGAGGGTAATAATAAAATTGACTGAAACAAGCCCTTTAACTCATAATAAATATTTACAGTCTTCAGAAGTCTAACTTTTGAGACTGTTCATTCTATTTTTTAGAGTTAACACCTGTTTCTAAAAGAAAAAAAAAAGTAAATTATCACTTTTTTCTTTAAATCCAGCTTATCAAAACTACGATGCAAACAAAGGACGTTACCGGGCTTTCTCCATAAGAGGAGTTAATTTTTTGCATCCCAGAACATTTTCATCTATCCTCAAATTAACATGGCTGAATTTTTGCAGGGGTGGGGGGCAGAACAAATATAAGTATCAACAAAGTACAAATGTGTAATTTTTTCAATCTTTAATTTAAGAAAACAAGGTGGGAAAATATAAAGTCTTACATAGCCTGGCTTTTTCCATGGAACTTTTAGGCACGGGGTGAATAATCAGGTTGCAGAGTTACGAGTTCTGCTCAGAAACTCGAGTGCATCAGCAGTCTCCCAATTGTAGGTATACCAGAAGGACTCAAGATTAGATCTTCTGTGATGATTTTCAAGATCATCGATTTTGTCCAGGAGGGAATGTTTTTTTTCTGTTGCTGTCAGCACTGTCTGCTGAAAAGCAGTTTAGATTGTCCTTGGCTTTATTAATTCTTTCCTCTCTTGCAGTTATTCTTGCTGCTCTATCAGCCAAGGTCACATAAACTATTTATGCATCTGCTTTAATTGAAAGCACAACACACATAAAATGGGAGACATTACCTGCTTTTGTTTTAGCTAAGATCACTTGAAGGTCCATGTTTCTGATGTAGTCTTTTCTTAGATTCATTTCTGACAAAGCTGCTCAGTGCATTAAGATCACTACTAATGCAGACACTCTTTACCTGAAAGAAAATACCCAATTCACAGCACCTGAGGCCTGCAATTGATTCTCAGGATGAGAACCACAATGCTGAGCATTCAGCAAATGGTTGATTACTAGAGTCTTATATAAAAATAAACAGTAAATACAGCTTTTTCATCTCTATCTCTGTATACTAATGGAACCTAAGAGCACATTGATGCAAGATACACAGACATAGCGTGATAAACATTGACTGCACCAAGAATTTTGATAGCTGTGAACATGGGATGGCAGCATGCCATAATAGCATCTTCTCCCTAAGATGGCATAGTATGCTCTAGCTTTTCCATTATGTTATCCCATGTGTAGAAAGCCTTGAGATGGTAATTAGCTTGAGAAAGAAATTGTTCACACTTCTATTTTGTTAATTCAACAAAAGACTCAATAAGTTGAATTTGTCTGTCTGTTACAGACAGACCAAAACATATAGGTTTGATTTTCATACTACTTTTAACTTGAATGATGCATGACAAATTCCTTGCCTTTCCTTTATAGCAGCAGAGATCCTAATAGTGACATTAGCATAGACATTAGTGATGCCAGTAAGAAAAGTATGACTCTCTTCCATTGCCAACAGGTGCCACTGCATGGACAGTTCATTCCATTAGCTAAAGTTTCAAGCTGGATATCTTAAAAACCAATTATCTTAACCGTGTAAGGCGATAACTTGAAAAACTATTTCATTGAACGGTTTTGGGATTAAGTATCTTTTAATCATGACCACCTATCAGTCAAATTTAAACTTCCTTTTCTTCTATTGTGTTGACCACTTTATGTACAATGCAGAAAATATTAAAAAAAAAAGACTCAAATTTACAAAGCAACTAAAAAAATGCATTTTGGATGATGTAACAAAATTAAATTGAAAACACTGTCAAGATCATACTACCTGATCCTGATGATCCTCTGCATAAAAAACAGACCACCTACCAAAAGGCCATATTCCTTACTCTCCTTACACATGTACCCAGGAACAGAAATGCAAATCTGAAAAAAATAAAATACCAAGAGTAAAAAGCATCATCACCTCTCCAGTGAGGACAAAAAGCAATTTATTTCCACAAAAAATATTTTTCCTTTGCCACAGCACATTACCAAAATAGGAATACATAGATAGAAATATTAATTTCATCTACAGTTCACTTGATACTGATTTATGCATGACCATAAAGTAATGCTTCATTCTACTACTTTCCTGGTATAGCTTTAATTCACCCTACACCCCCCTAAAAAAAAAAATCACAGTACCTGATTGGATAGCATTGACACACACTCAATGGTAAAGTTAAAAATCAAAGAAAAACCCCATGTTCTAACATATAAAAAACTGGGATTGATGAGAAATTCAGGTCCCTCTTTTACTTGTTTGCATGTCTCTGGCATTTAAGTCCCTACGTAAATTGAAAAGCTGAAAAATGTTGGTTAAAATTTTGCACTACTGTTTGCATAAAATTAGTCTCTGGAATAAAAAAAATGGTGGGAAAAACCCTCAATAGAAGGGACAAGCTTCAAAACGGAGATATGTTCCACTTGTAAACAGACTGTGAATACAAGTACTCCCTCCACCCTTCTCTAACTTTGACATTATAATAGCACATTGTAACGCTCATTGGTATTCTCCCAGCTGTCACCTACTTGGATGTCTTCTATGCAGACAGGCCAGTTTTCATCAGAAGGCATATGCCTAAACTTTTGTAGAATGAAGAATTCAGACAATTAAGGAAGAAGGGAAAAGCAATTAAAAAAAAAAAAAGCACTTGCAACCCCATCCCTCACAAAACAACAACAAAATACACCCTATCATATATTGCAAAGAATATTAAATAGCTTGCCTGCATACAGGCTTCTCATGAAAGCTTGATTTTCCAATATATACAACCCTGGAGTTTACCATGTATTTTCCTAAATTGACGTTGTTTCAGCATTTGGTGAATATTTCAGAGAAGCCTAAAGGAGGTATTACATAGGACAGGAAAAAAAAAGTGAGAGAGTAAAGATGTGACAGCCATGAAACCAGATGTACCACAGCTATGGAAATGGTGTCCCACTGCAGGCGTGCATTGAAACACTGTTTTCCCAGAGCCGGCTATACTCCGTACGGCTTTGATTACACTTGCCTTACAGAGCATCTTTACATTCTGAAAAAGACTGGCTATGTACACCGAGAAGACCTCTTTTTTTCTGGCTGTATGCCTATGACTCTAGCGTGGTGTATGCATCCTCAGTTCAGCTCTCAAGTGAGTAATTCATGAAGTGGCAGCAGTCCGTGCTGAACTCTGTGCAGCTCAGCAGGCACCAAGAAACCCTCCTGCGAAGCAAGGTAACACTAGCGCAGTTCACCTCTGCTGAGTTCTCGTTAACATACCCATGCTGCTGCACACTTTGCAGACTCCTCCATCCTCTGCTCACAGTGACATGACTGTGGCTAAGTTTTCTTTACAGCTTTAACCTGAAAACTAACCATGGTCTTAAAATAACTGATAAGAGGGTGTACAAGTCCCCTACATGTAATTTTGAGTTACTGGAAATTAATTATGAGACAACTTTTGAACATCAGAGAATTGTTTAGATTGGAAGGGACCTTTAAACGTCATCCAGTCCAACACCCCCCTCCCCCCCCCCCCACCCCTGCGGTCAACGCGGCATCTGCCACTTG
>VXBO01010734.1:17925-66304 GCA_013400135.1 Rhinoptilus africanus | reverse complement strand
TTGAGGCCCTCCTCTGGATCTGGTCCAACAGGTCCATGTCCTTCTTATGTTGGGGGCCCCAGAGGTGGACACAGTACTGCAGGTGGGGTGTCATGAGGGAAGAGTAGAGAGGCAGAATCACCACTCTCAACCTGCTGACAGTACTTTTGTTGATGCAGCCCAGGATATGGTTGGCTTTCTGGGCTGTGAGTGCATGTTGCTGGCTCACGTCCAGCTTTTCATCCACCAGTACCCCCATGTCCTTCTTCTCAGGGCTGCTCTCAGTGCCTTTATTCCACTGCCTATATTGATACTGGTGGGGAGGTGTGGGGGGGGGTGGTGTAGAAAACTGTGCTTTGAATGCTATATTGTGAACCTCGAAATTCAGCATAAATGACTGAGCCTGCTCCTTTCAAGCTACTTTTTTTTTTTTTTCCTCATTTATTCCTCTTGTCATTCTTAGTCTGAACTTAGAGAAGCATTAAGAAAAGTAGAAATATGATTAAGGACAATAAGCAGAAAAATAGAGTTCATTTTAAATCTCTATTTATCATGACTGTAGGACAGGGGCACAAGTGATGTTCTTGATCAGGCTCCAGCAATTCCTCCAACCTGGAAGAAACTTTGAGGATAATGGAGTAAAGCATGACTGTGGTTCTAATGGATTTGATGCCTGCATGCCATCCTAAACTGCTAGACAGATCCACTGCTTTGCTGTAGGCTTGCTAATACATAAATAATAAAACATGAAACAATTGCTCCAACAAGCATTAAGTGATTTCTCATCTTTGAGTAGATATTACAAAGTTTTGTCAGGATAAAAAAAGCTAAGGTCTTATAGGACGTAAACGTGGCTTGGCTTTACTCAAGCTGGTGTACTAAATCATCATCACTGCAAGGCATTCAGTAACTGGAACTTGCTGTTCAGGAAGACTTTGGCACAGTATTTGCTCTTTGGGAAGGGTTATGCCTGTAGCCAAGAGAGATCTTGGTCTGGAAGGAACTGAGGTCACTGCCAGAGAAAGGTGGTTTGACGTAGCTTGAAGAATAGAAGTATGCAGCCTTGAGGGAAACATGCTGAGAGTTTTTGAGGGTTTCTTGGGCAGAAGAGAAGCGGCAACAGTTTGTGGAAGAGGAGGGAAATTCATCTCGTGTGTGAAAATGCTACATCTCTACTACCTCTTCCACAGAAGCAATGCCAACTGCGATCGGATGGAGTAGTGCAGGAGACTACATATTCAGATAACCATGTAGGAGTCAAAAGCTGGGTCAAAGATCAAACTACTAGTGTCAGTAATCCCATTCACTTGCCTCCACTTGATGTAGAACCAGCTGGTTTAGAGGAATGCTTTGCAGCTACCTCCAGAAACACACATGGTTTTGCCTTTGGGAAAGTCCTTTTCCAGCCCCAAGCTCTTAAGTCAAAGACAGAATCCAGAGCAGAGATATCTCAGTATACAATTTTTTGTATTTTTTGTTGTTTTTGTTGTGGGTTTTTTTTAAAAAAACCCCCACCTTTTATCTCAAGCTATGTCCACTCCATATATTTAAATGCTTTTAAGACTGTACCATTAGTTGGGTACCATAAAAATGCCTGTTAGCAACAGGATACCTAAGTACAGTATAGATCAAATATATCAAGTTCTTCTTTACTTATTAATTTATTTCACTAGTAATACAGAAGAACCATCTTCTTTTCATTTATGTAAAAGAATAAACACAAAATCTTGGCTTACCTTTATGCTGGTACCCTTGCTGGTCTATTTAATGAGGTGGGCTTCAAAAAGCACTTTGGGAACTTTATGTTCTACTGGTAATCATTATTTAGTAAGACATGGTGACTTCCCATCTGTCCTCCAGCAGGGCTTTTAGCCTTTACACCTCTACTGTAATATTTTTTTGTCAGTAAAAAACACTCTCAATGGTAACTCAGGGTTTTTTTAGACCATTCATAAACCAAGTGAAGAAATCAGTTACAAAATGGTTTGGCTTCTTTCATTTTGGATCTTGGGAGTTTGCACATACCAAATCCTGGTATGTTGCTTGAGCTATTTGCCAAAAGTAACTTCTGGAAAGATCCTCCACTATGTCAGTTCAGTTATCTCTTCCCTTTTGCTCTTTACCAGTTCTGAAACTCCAATCTGAGGCTAGAGCAAAGCTCAGTGAGATCTGTACTGTGGGCAAGTGTTTAGCAATTAGATATCAGTAGTCACATACAAAATGCTTCTTTATCTGCCACAGCAGTTTTTCATCTGGTGCTCTGCAAGTGTGCCAGGATATTCCTGTGCTGAGCTGCCACAGATGTCTCTGCTGAACCTTCAGCGTTACTGACTCTACTAAGACAGTATCTCTCAATAACAACTCGTGCTGAAGCACCAAACTTTTCTACAAATTTCCTGTTTCCTAGACTCTGTGTCTCATTGTTCCTTGGATCACATCATTAGGGTGATAAGCAATTTTTTCAGGAAGGAGAAATGACAGTAAGTTACCACTAGTAATTTCTGTGTATTTTATCAGCTATATAGAAGATTTCTAAAACGTCACTATAGTTCCAGCATTTCAGAAATGCACCATCATGTAGGCATTTTCCTTCTTATTTTTAGCGTTCTGAAACTTCTAAGATGGGAATAGGTTTTCCCAGGTTGGTTTTTGCTTACAATTAGTTCCATCCTCCAACACCAAAAAAAATATGTATCAGTTTTAAGAAAGAATTATCATACTAAATCTCATATTTCTGCATATATTGTAAGGAATAGTAATTTAATATGGAAGCATGCGATTTTTCCCTTGTGCTATGTGTTATCCAAACAAACTGGAAAACAACACATTAAAAAACTGTACTGCACATTTAAAGGGACTGTTGGATAGAAGCCAAGACAAGGGAAAGCACAATACATGTGGAAAGATAAAGTGGCTTTAAACCAAGGTCACTCAGCCCATCTGTGGCAGGTCCAGGAATAAGAACTCAGACTCTTTGCTCATCAGGCAGTGCCCTCAAGCAACAAACCCTAGAAACTTCCTTATGAAGTTTCACATTCCTCTATACTATAAATGTCATCATAGCGTGTTAATTTCCCAGTTCTGTATGAAAAAATTTTCCCTCATCCTCATCATTTTTCTTACCACCTACACTAGTGTGGCTTCACCACAGTCACAGAAAATGGTTCCACTACATCACAACAGAAAGAGAAAACACCAAGAATAACCAGAATAACTGAATAACCAGTCTCCAAATGAAGCATCACATGGGTATTCAATTGTTTTCCAAATTTGGCTGAGTGCTTTAAATGCATCAGTTTTCTATCATACCTAAACTGTTTTAAGCCCAGTTCTTAATCACTCTTGGTAATACTTAATGTGATGCTATAAGTCCTTTATTGCACAGTTTGTTCTAGTGTTAATCATCTCTCTCATACTGGCATAGCCAGGAGTAACCATGGCATAAATTTTTCTAATACACAGATTTTACTTTTCACATTGGATCTGAGATTCATCAGAAGACCAATCTAGATTCACAGTTCAATTAATTTTTCATTTTAGTTTTATGGCCTTTACACAAAGCAACTCATTAGCATTTGTTTTATTAGTATTATAAACTTTCAGTGCATGGCTTCCCCAATGAAAACACATTACAAGAAAATTTCTTCTCTTTCCACGATTTAGATATGCTTTAATGACAATAAGTGAAACATTATATTATGAGAACAATCCTCATCAATAAACAGATTAAATTCTCAGAGATCCAGAGCCAGAAAGCATTTTAAACTCTATCTGTTGTTTTCACAGATCCGCATTCACACAAGGTCCCAGTTCCATGCAGTAGAACCAGCGGCACACATGAAAGCAGCTAAATATGAATGGGTAGCTCAGTAGGAGAGCATTCTTGTGAGCACTGAATTGGAAAAGCAGAATTTCTCCATACCTTACTTTTATTTCCTTGCCCGTGGTTATTTAGAAATGAAAGATTCCCTCCCAAAAAGAAGGTGTCTACATATCAGTATGGAATTGTAGGAGACAAACCCTCTGATTTTCAAGGAGACTTTTCAGTCTTTAACAAACCTCCACCCACAAAAGCTCCTTTTGCATATTTAACAAGAACACTGTCCACTTAGAATGAACAATTGCAATGCAAAGATGAGCCTAAAGTAAAATGCCTGCAATTAAAAAATCCACAGCATCAGGACATTCAGAGTCTCGTCTGACTCTGGAGCTTGAGGCCCTCTTGAATCTGAAGGCCGTAAGTAGTTGTGTGTTCATCTACAGAACAAAACCCATCACTCCACAGCACCTGAACTTAGTTGCTATCAATGACTATTAATCACTCTGGAAGGGTTGATGGACTCAGTAATATTTGACTTGCACAGCTGCAATATGATATCCAATAGGACTAGACTAAGAAAGGAAAAAGACAGCCATCCATAGATCAAGCAGCTCTCAGACAACACGGGAAAGGACTGTAGTCCCAATCCCTCTTGACAAGTCTGCTTGATGATTGCAAAGTACTTCGCGTGTTTGCTGTCTTCTAAAAGACATTGAGAACACTTACTAAATAATGCATGCACAAGTACAACAGTAGTCTAGCCCTTTCCAAACAGCATTATCCTTATTGAGGCTCCAGTAAAAGATCAAAATGTTTAAATCAGAAATGATTGAATGGGAGAGCTCCTATGGAATGAAATATACAGATACACAGATCCAAATTAGTGGTTTTGATAGTAGCTTGTAGTCAATTAACTAAAAAGGCAGTTCAATAAAACTGTCTCCAAAATGATCTATGGAATTGACAAAGATGACCATGTCCTTGAGCGCAAAGCCACACGAAGCATGCTGGAACATGTATCTATGTATGTAATGATTGTAGTGACAGGGCAGCATCTCCCCACCAGCAGTGAGCTGCTTTCTGCCTTTAGAAGAGACTACATTGCTGTCTCATCTTCCCAGGCAGCAAGAGGGAGCAATGCAAAGTGTCTCATTTTCCATTCCCACCCTATCACTCTCTTTAGAGAATGCTTTGTAGCTCCTAAAGTAATCACCACCTAAATTTAACATTCAAGTATACTTATTGTTTGTAATTAGTCATATTTGGAAAGAAGACAAAGTCTTTATGATTTATGGGCCCCAGCATAGCTGGGCTCTTAACAGAGATGGCAGGAGAACTTAAACTGGAGAACCCTTCTCTGCAGGTAGCAGCATACCAAGCAGAAGACCAACCCTTTGCCTTTCTCCTGGTGTGCTTATCTCATATTTCTCCTATTCCACCTGGTTAACCCCAGGTGAAACCAAGAGTACCAGGAATGCTGAATAAGGCCCCTTACACAGGCAGGCATCAATGTGTTCACGTCAAGGATTATTAAGTTACTAGAATATCCTCACTTGTTTTCAAGCTCTCCATCTGAAGAGAAGCTGAATCTAAACTCTGCAATTCTCCTCTTAAGCTCCTGCTACGTAAGTTTTCAGCTACATGTTTTCCCTCATAAATTTGGCATCCTATTGGAGCAAATGAGCCAGAAAACAAAGCTGAAAGAAAGGATTTGGCTTCAGCTATAGGCTCAGCACAACTTCATATCCACCTGATATTTTAATCCTCTCAGTTAAGCATGAAACTGAATAGTCAATATATATATATATATACACACTTGAACAAACTAATTTCCATGCACAGACATCAGGGAAGAAATTCTAAGCAGATGAAACTCACAGCTGTTCACCACAGGTTTAACTCCAGATATTTGTTTATCCACGTGTCAAATACCACAGCAAGATCAAACATTAAAGTAGCTCTTTAGTGTCAGGCCCCAGACCCCAAATCTTCATGGAGTGATCAGACTTTTTTTTCCTACCTGCAGAAAACATCTCTCTCAATTATAGCTACTTTTAAAGTGCTTTACACAGTACCTCATTTGTAACGATGAGGGTCCTCCTCCCTCCCGCCTGCCAACTGGCAAGTGATCTTGGTTTGGTGGTTTTGTTAAAGCAATATAAATTACGTATGAATGCATTATGCTAGTGATGAATGTAAGGGTTAATTATATAGACAGGTTAAAGGGGTTTGTTTCATCAATTTGCAAGACAATTGCATGTTGAGAGAATTTTACAGCTTTAACGGAGTTAACACACAAATCAATACACTTTTCTACTTGCATATGTCTTTCTCTCATGTCACATTCAATCGTTATCTAAGACAACAGATTTTAAAGATGAAGAGTTTTGTTTCTTGTGAACTACCCTTCTTTCCAAGCTTGATTTTTTCCATGAAGTCATAATGATGGGGTTCAATTCCTATTGCAACCTATGCTGCAGTTAAAACACAGCATTGCAACTTCATTATACTTTAAAATACAAATGAAGGAATGTATATTGAAGGAATGAAGTCTGAAGAGATCTACTTTGCTTGTTAAAAATAAACTAAATAGAAAAATACAGTATGTTGCTCTGTGTATAATTTCTCCCTGAAAGTCATGACCTACTAGGATTTTCATGAGATCCAGACAGTGAATACAAATGAATAAACTCGTCGTAAAACAACATAGAATCATAGAATCATCATAGAATGTGTTGGGTTGGAAGGGACCTTTAAAGGTCATCTAGTCCAACCCCCCTGCACTGAGCAGGGACACCTTCAACTAGATCAGGTTGCTCAGAGCCTCATCCAGCCTGGCCTTGAATGTCTCCAGGGTTGGGGCCTCCACCACCTCTCTGGGCAACCTGTGCCAGTGCCTCACCACCCTCATAGTAAAGAACTTCCTAATGTCTAATCTAAACCTACCCTGCTCCAGTTTGAAACCATTGCCCTCATCCTGTTGCTACATTCCCCTGCAAACAGCCCCTCCCCAGCTTTCTTATAGGCCCCCTTCGGGTACTGGAAGGCCACTAAGGTCTTCCCANACCCATCAAATCCATATCTCTCCACCTTAGAGAGAAGGATGTTGCGGGGCTCTGTGTCAAAGGCCTTGCAGAAATCCAGATAGATGATATCTGTAGTTCTTCCCTTGTCTGCTGATGCAGTCACTTCACTGTAGAAAGCCAGTAGGTTGGTCAGGCAGGACCTGACCCTGGTGAAGCCATGCTGGCTGTCTCAAATCACCTCCCTGTCATCCATGTCCTTAGCATAGCTTCTAGGAGGATCTGTTCCGTGATCTTCCCAGGTACAGACGTGAGGCTGACAGGGTGGTAGTTTCCAGGGTTCTCCTTTCTACCCTTTTTTAAAAATGGGTGTGATGTGTCCCTTTTCCAGTCGCCAGGGATTTCACCTGACAGCCATGACTCTTCAAATATCATGGTTTGGCAACTACATCAGCCAATTCCCTCACCCTGGGGTGCATCTCATCAGGTCCAATAGACTTGTGTATATTCAGGTTCCTCAGGTGTTCTCGAACCTTGTCTTCACTTATAGTGGGAGGGACTTTGTGCTGCAGGTCCCTGTCTTGCAGTCCTTCAACCCGGGAAGTGTGAGGAGGGGGGCTGGCAGTAAAGACTGAGGCAAAAAAATTGTTCAGAACCTCAGTCTTCCTCTTGTCTGCTGTTACCACTGTGCCAGTCTCAGTCATCAGGTAGGGCACGCTTTCTTTGACCTTCTTTTTCTGGTTGACATACCTGTAGAAGCTCGTCTTTTTATTCTTAGCATCCCTTGCCAAGTTCAGCTCCAGTCGTGCCTTGGCCTTCCTGACCTCGTCCCTACATTACCTGGGCAGCATCCCTATACTCTTCTCAGGACACCTGATGCTTTTTGAACCGCTTGTGCAGTTCCTTCTTGCCTTTTAGTTTGACCAGCAGGTCCCAGCTTAGCCATGCTGGTCTCCTCGCTTTCTTACTTTCTTTCGTACACCTGGCAATTGAGAGCTCTTGTGCTCTATGGAAAACGTCCTTGAAGATCTGCCAGCTCTGTTCTGCTCCCTTGTCCCTTAGGACCATTTTCCCAGAGGGTCTTATTGATTAACTCCTTGAAGTGATGGAGGTTTGCTTTCCTAAAACTCAGGGTCCTAATTAGGGTCCTCCTCTGACACGTATCCCTCCGGACTGTGAACTCCACCAGTATATGGTCGCTGCAGCCTAGGCTGCTTCCAATCTTAACATCCCCAGTGAACTCACTGGCATTGGTGACTACGAGGTCCAGTATGGCAACCTCTCAGGTAGGGCTGTCTATTTCCTGTCTTAGGAAGTTATCATCGAGGCACTCCAGGAACCTCCTGGATTATCTACAGCTCACCGTATTACTTTTCCAGCAGATATCAGGGTGGTTGAAATCCTCCAGCACTACGAGAGCCTTTGAGAGCAATGCCTCCTGCAGCTGGAGGAAGAAGGCTTCATCAGTAGGTTCCCCTTGATCAGGCGGCCTCTAGTAGACACCAACCACAAGGTTCCCCATGTTGCCTCAGCCTCTAATTCCTACCCATAAGCTTTCGATTTCCTTCAGGCTGTTCTCTAGGGACATCTCTTCACTCTCTATCCCCTGCTTAACATAGAGGGCAACACCTCCACCCCTCCTTCTTCACCTGTCCCTTCTGAACAGCCTGTAGCCACCGATAACCACGTACCAGTCATAGGATTTGCCCTACCAGGTTTCAGTAATGGCCACTATGTCATAGCTTTCCAGCAGCACAGTAGCTTCCAACGCCTCCTATTTGTTGCCCATGCTGTGTGCATTCCTGTAGAAACACTTCAACCGGGCAGTCGGCTGTGACGCCTTCTTAGAGGAGCACCCCTTGGCGTGTTTCTCGGGTGTTTCCCTGCTGACTTGGACTACCTCAGGACATTATTGTAGGGCAAGTAGTAAGTATTTTGGCATAGTGGGCATTTCACATCAGAAACTCTGATGTAATAGATATTGTGATGATCAATCTAGATCATCCATTCACTAACAATTGTGTATTTCCTTATATTTGCTTATTTTCTTAATTCTGAGAGAGGCTGAGTATTTGACAAACATACCTACTACTCTGCTTGGGGTACCCTTACTTAACCTGAAATCCGTAGAATTGAAAAGAGATACTAGAAGGTAAAATAGGACGTAATTCTACTGTCATGCTAAAATCTGTGAAATAAGTTCATCAATATCATCCAGAATATTCATTTTGGACCACTGCAGAGAGCAGAGGCCACCTTCATATTGAACAAAGAACAGTCAGTATTGCCTTAAGAGCCTTCATTCATAAAACCCAAGAAGGACCTGCTCATTCTTGTTCAGATCCCTTTTTTTATTTAGTTGTTTGTTTAAAATAAATCCATTTCAGCTTACCCTACTAACTAACTAGAAGAAAGTGAAACCTGAATGAAAATCAAAGTTACTAAATCAGGAAAAATCCTACAGAAGGGCTTAGAAAAAAAGAGTATGAGTTCTTGTCACTGGGATTCTGAATCTTGCTTTGAAATAATTTTTTTCCCCACTTATGGTACTTCCATGTTATTTGCTAGGTAGGTGCCACAAAGAAAAATAATTTTCATAAGATGAGTATCTAAATGTTGCTCAAGAAGATGCCTCAAAATATTACTTGATATTAACATTTATTTCACTTGCTTTTATGCTTACACAATACTCCAAGAGGAAATATGAAAGTGACTTGGGTAATGCTTCCCAACATAGGCATCAGTGTAATTCCTTTGGGAAAATATCACCATGATTTTGACAAAATTATTGATTTTTGTTGGCAAGGCTAATTAAAATTCCAATTTTGTCCAGAGCAATGGATGCTCTTTTCTCTTATGGTGACAAATAAAAGCAATTGTATGGCACTGTTATTAAGCAATTTACAGAGATAAGAATCAGTTTTATTTCCACTTATACAAAACTACATTACTCATTCATAAAAGAATAGCATAAATGAAGACAAATACAAAAACCACTGCAACAGAGTCAAATGTCTTACAAAGATGACAGATGTATCTAATCCTATTAGGTAAGACACTATGTTAATAGCTGCATTAATACACGTACAAAACACAATTCTTCTAGAATACTATTAATTTTGCCTGCTCACTGTAAACAGACTAAGTTGTTCTCTTTATGACTTTTAAGAAGAATTTTCATTCTCTTTCTCGAACTAATCATCTCCTTAAATAAGCTTTCTCTTCCTTGCTACACTACCGTCTGATGGGACACTCCAAGACAATATCCTGCCTGTGTCTCCAGAGCTTCCTTCCCAAAGGCACATCATGCCAAACACTTTTAAGAGAGATTGCAGTTCTTGAGCAATCCTGGTTTAGAAATTGGAATTCCAAGCGTACTTGCCTCATTCTGTATCAGGATGTGAAATTTCATCCCACAATCAGCATATAAAATGTTATGCATTTAATAGAATAATTAAATGTATATAAAAGAAAGCCTACAGGAATGACATAACAGAGCATAAAGCATCTTTAAAGTTTTTCTGTTTTCAAATATATCCAATTTCAGAACCTGTCACAGAAACATGGGCAACAAATGATTTTATTCCTTCTTATCTATGCTGAAGGACTTTTTTGTTTAAACCCAATTAAACTCAGGGTCTAATTCAACCATTCAAGAAGTATTTATTACACAATATAAATGCCAAATTGTAAAACTGACATGGGCTTCGCCTTGTCTCCCACAGAATAAAAATACCTCAGCTGATAAACTGGCTTTTAATAACCTTCAGTCTATATATTCAGTACTCAAGGCTATCATTCAAGAAACTTTTGAAAACAATGAAAACAGAAATGAGTGAATTTCATTCAAAGCTAAATAAATTTAGTTAGCTTGGCAAAAGCAATACTACCTTTTTCCAGACAGGTGAAAAAGTAAAGATTACTAGCACAGCTTCTGAAGCGCTACTGACTACCCTATCAGTTAAAGCTTAAATTTACTATGCTCCTGATGACCCTGTAACAAGATGATTATTTCATGGTACATAAGCAAATAATATTCAATAACTGGAAAAAAAAAACTGCTTTACATTGGTCCCAGTAAAATGAAATTCTCCATGCTTCAGAAATGCAAATGAATTTATCACACAGATGGTAGTAGATTTTGCAGGGTTTAAAGTACTCACCCAACCAGTAAAATCTCATTTCTGTTGAATAAAAATAAATAAAGAAAGCTTTTGATTTGTCAGAAGAATTCAAGACAGGCTCAAATCAGTCAAAGTAAATTTAGCAAATCGGATATAAGGGTAAGTTTCAAGCACTACGAAAGAGACGATACATCCATTTGTACCAGTTAAATTTGAATGTCTGAAAACATGGATTTATATCTACCATTGCAAATTGTTTTCCTATCCACACACTTATTGTGAGAGCAAATAGGGTGCCTTTTTTAACTAACTTTATTACATCATTATTCTATGACCAGGAAGCCATACTGGGTTTGATTAACAAGAAAACACTTGGATTAAAACACCGAGAGTTAACAAGTTTCCAAAACTGTCATCTTTGGTCGCTCTGACAATTTTCTTATCCTTCTTTCAATCACATGGAATTCGGCTGGTCCCACTCTTGAGTACCTGACCCTGTATTTTGAATTCCCTTCCCTGTAACCTTCCCTTTTCCCTTGATTCTGAGTCCTTCCTTCTCACAAAACAAAAACTAACACCTGTCCTAGACAGGCTTATCTTCAATGCCAAATGGCTGTCCTTCAGACAGGATAAGGGAGAGGCAGAGCTGTGCCCCTGACTTGAATCAAAGATAAGGAATAAAAAGCTCTGCAGGACCAGATCTTAAATTCAAACAGACTATGGAAGATTGAGGAACTACTGTGATGTGAGTGGGAAACAATACCTCAAGGTAACATATGAAATGAGCTAATTAGCATTTAGGAAAGTATGCAAAGAACTGAGAGAATCCCCTCATCAAAATCAAGAGGTATCAAAAAAAGCCCCCACATTAACTCTTAAATCCTGCAAAAATTGGCCTAGTGTACCAGAGAACAGCAAAGGTTTTTTTATGTTTCAGGTGATATAAAACAGCTCAAGAATGATTCAGAAACAGAAGCCACTTAGAGAAGGCTGGCATAATTGCTTCACGTTTTAAATATAGGCAATTTGAGTTTAAATTTGCAAATCCAGTGCTCTTCCCAGTGTTCCAGATTTTGCAATGCTTGTGGTATGTGACCTCACAAAATGAGGGCAGCACAAAGCTTTGCTGCTCACGCACACAGTCAAGGCATCAATGAACTTCACGGCAGTAAATCCTTCTTGGTAAAACTAGCGTACAGTATTACAGCTTCCTATAAAAGTTGAGGCATTACATAAACTTTAGTGTGCTACTGACAGGAAAGTTGTACAAATAAGCATACAAACATGTGGAGAACACATTTCATCATGGACTGCAAAGGAAATAGAGCAGAATTTATGGCAGAATGAAAGAATGCTGGGAGCAAGGGGTAAGAAACAAAGAGCTAAATTTCCAACTAACCACGAAAAAGAGTAAGACATGAGTGAAGGCCTCAAGAATTTAATTACTAGCAAAATACATATGTGGGGTTTCCTTCTCCACTAAGGCAAATCCCTTTTTTCATGTGATACAACACATAGATGTTTGAACAGTGGTAATATTGGCATGTCATCGCTACTGTACTTCAGGGGACATGCAAAGCTGAGTCCTAAAGATGTTTAGAAAGTGTTAATGGCAAGAAAATGAGCTCAGATGCCCAGCAACAAGAGAACACCTTAACCTACACTAAGACTCTAGAAGTTCTAAGGAAAGTCTAATAAATGTCATTTCTGAACATGTAATTTCCTCTAATCTTTCTTGCAGGACTCTTGTTGGCTTAGTTACTACATGCATCACTTCTCACCCCACAAACAAATCTTATCTTTACTTAATTCTTAATGTACCTTGAGTGTATCAAGACCATTCATGGGTACAAACAGTCCAATTCTTATCCTCAATTCAGATCCAAATCAGATCCTGCCAGTATCCAGTCCTAAATAAGCCATCAGACTTGCATACACTTGACTCTGAAGCAACAAATTAGTATGCAGACTGTAAAGACAATAAGCTATGAAAAAATACTCTTGATCTATTAAAACCTATTCCTTCTATGTGATTTATTCATGTAAGTCAGGCAAAAAGGTAGGATTCAGAGAAATTTAAATGGGGATAGTCAACAACAAAGTATGATTGACAAGAAAAATATCTGAATGTTGATATTGAATGATTAATGAGTTGGGATCAAAAAGAAAACCACAGAAAATTCAAAATCTGTATAAAAATCTAACGTGTAGCCTTTACAAATACGATCTTCTGTAAGTGCCAGTTAGATGGAAGTGTAGCTAAGTGAGTTTCTAAGCTTAGTATTTCAAGTACATTGACATCCAGTAGTTCTGTTAGGACCCAATTCAATTCGACTCCAGCAAAAAGTGGCTCCTAATGTTAACAATTAGCTATCTTCAATCCCTCTACGCTCAGCTGTCTTTGAAGAAGATACAATAGGGATCATTTTGGCCCCAGGACTTTGGTAATGAGCCCATGAAATCACCACACACAAGGAACAAAAAAAACCGCCCTATAAACAAGACCAAACAATTAATCATTAATGCTCTTTGAGAAATACATTAGAAATATCTACCATGAGGGCTTTCAACAGATGTCACAATGATGAACAGTAAAATTACAGGATGAAATCAGTCTACAAATTCCATAATTTCAAGCACTGAATTTCAATAGGCAGCTGTTCAGGTTGTCACTTTACCCTCTGCATAATTTCCATGGCTCAGAACCAGAACGCATATACAAATAAGAATTGACAGTCATGTTTATACTACCTGATGTGTTACAGTCATTAATTTTCCTTATCACATGTTATTTTTCAGTACGCAGTGTTAGAGCTGCAAAGATATATTTCCCTGGCTCTTGTCCTGTTAACGTACTAATTCTAACACATGACAGACCAGCTTTCATGGCTCTGGCAGGGAGACAGATGCTTTATTTATAAAAATATATTTCTGGCAAAAAAGTGGTAGCTCTAGGAGCTACTGGATAAAACTTACAGGAAGAAATAATAACTAGGAAAGAAAAACCATGGATGTACAGAAAGAATAAAAACACTTTGTACTCTTGCTAAATTCTGCTACATCCTTAAAGCCACAGTCAAATCCCACCTTGTTTGTGGCCATTTTCAATCAAGTGCATGAAGTGATTTTTGTAAACAGTTTATATTATTATGTCTTATCCCAGTTCTCAGCCCCTCAGAGCACTACTTATAGAATAAGAAAAGCAAGGTTTTGAAACACCACAAAAAGCTTTTGTGGTGTATTTCGATTTCAGTGATCTCTGCTAAAATTCCTTCCTTCAACTTTCTAAGAAAATCTCTACTCTGATAAGAGCAGCAGTTGAGGCAGCATTTTGGATGCAAGATGCTTCTTGTGTAGATTTGAAAATGTAACCTCCATGTCAATCCCCTTTACTGAAATGACCCCTTAGTTGCTCAGAAATATTCTACCTTTAGTGCTCTTTTTTCAAGCCAAGCTCCAGTAATAACACCAAAGCAGCCTCTTTCTACTTGAGGAGTTTTGTATTTCTTGAAACAATGTCAAAAGAAGTAGAGGCAGTAATCTTAGAGGGGGAAGACATAATCCCTCAAAGAAGCCCCTTGAAGTGCCAGATTCCTCCTTGCCAGTATCTACCAGCGTGCATCACTAGTCAGTCTGATGTAACTCATGACACCATGCTGTTTCTCTGGTTGTTTATACCATACCATCACTGTTTGTGACGGTTCCCTCTGTTAGTTTTCTTCTGCCAACTGAAAGCAGGACACCTCCATTCCCTGCTTCCATTTTTTACCAGCTCCAGAGGACTGTTTGGACAGTCTAAATGAAAGACAGCATAGCAAATGTTATGTTCAAGTGCACTTTAAGGAGAAAAACCTCCCAGAACAATCCTTCAATAGTCTAATACCTCTCGGTTAGGACTATTTTTGGGACAACTGGTAATGGTTATATTTCTCACTGTTATATCAGAAATATTGCATTATCCATTAGGAAACTACTTTTGCTTATGCTTAAACTATTACCAAGTAAAATGCCTCTGAAGATGACCTCAAGCATTAATCACGTTTAACTTTATTTGTTCCAGCCTTCTGTATATACTTTTATTTGCTCCAAATGGAGCATCACAGTTATTGTTGGGAATCAATGATTTACATAGTAATTTATTAAAAAAATCAAGTGCATGTAAGCCTTACCACATATCATTGATTTTATTATTCACTTTTTCCTTTAAAAAGCTTTAATGTCACCTAAAGACCTGTCCATCTGTCATTGCCTAGTGTCTCTTCACCATCCCATTTTAAAATCACTTTTGTACCTCAATACCTTTCAGAGCTATAGACTGTCATTACATTCTGGTACTGACAGAGAGCACTACCATCAAACCTCAGAATTTCAGCCACCCACTGCAACTTTATCAGGAGGCAGCAACCCCAGCATCCCATAGCTGCTTATGCTACTGCAACAATCAAATGGATAATTTTACCTATTTTCAGATCCTGTAAGAGGAGAAACAAAGAAACCCATGCAGTGGTAAACTGTTAATAGTGTCTTCAAGACAGGTTAATTTTAGTGACTTATTTGCATGCATCTGCCTAAGAATTGGACAATTAAAGCTACCAGAGAAGGGAAATGATGGAGCTTTCAGGCACCTGCCAGGCTGGCATTCACAAAACAAGGAACCCCAAACTCTTCCAGCCAAGGGTTGAAACTGGTTTGAATTGTGATATCAGTCACACTGAAAACAGACAGTTTCTTGGCTACTTGCTGGTTAGCTTTCTTAAGTGAATTGGAGAATCTGGTTCCCAAGAAAACTCCACATACTGAGAGTCTCTAGACTGGCCAAGACTCAAAGTGTTCATGAAAGTTCATGTTCCCATGAAATAAAATGACATTTCCCTGCTTGCTCTGCTCGCTGGCTTGGACTGATGTTAAGATACATGGGGAAAATGTTGAAAAGCAAAAATCATAAAAATTTGATGACATTAAGAGTCCAGTTTAATTCATTTTCCTCATTTTTGTACACTCAGTCTCTGCCTAAATCACTGTTCTGTGACCTAAACTTTCTAGTTGGTTAAAAACTGAGGACCTTTCAGTCATTTCTAGAAGCAATAGAAATTAACGTTCCACTTGATTCTAGCGATTCTAGGGGTTGTGCTTGGTCTCAATCATTAATTAATATGGTCATTCAATAGTCATTTTTGAAATTCCACTTAAAGCATATTTTCTACCTTATTTGTTAAATTGTATTTAACTGTATTATTTATTTTCCAATTCTTGAGCCATTTTTTCTTCTTTTTTTACATACCTTATCAGGATATCCAATGGAGAAGACACCAAGGTAATACTTAGTATAAAAATACATTTTGGTGGAAACAAAGATTAGTTGAACATAGATAAAGGAACCATTTTCAAAATGATACAGCAATGTATTATATGTGCTATTTATAACTGGAGAGGAACACTGTTCTCCAATTTCACCACTGTTTTCGTTAGAAGAGCCCCCAACGTAGCAGTGCAGCATGTGCTGCCGTGTTGCAGTTTGCATAGATCGATGCACCATCAGTGGCTGCATCCTCTTCGACATGCTTTTACGATTTAAGCTTGAGATCTGGGATCAAAAACTACGAATTTGAGTCTAACCCAAATCTTCATACAAGAAATAAACCTGCACACATTGCAACTCTTTTTCTAACGTTAAAAATCTATGTCTCCTCTCTCTCTCCAGAGTAAATTACCGACCATTCTTCTCGACAGCCCTCTGAAAAACAGAGGGATCAAATACAATACATACTATTTTAAAAACAACAAGTCCTCTGGAAAATATTAGCCTCTGTTACACTGATGCAGAACAGAAACTCAGTTTACTGTGAAATTGCATTGTTTGTAAGCTATTTTCACTGGCTTTCTGTACCAGTCCCTGGCTAGGGTAGAGGCACCAGAGAACTTTTCAAAAGCAGTTTAGCTCCCTGCTCCTGGGAAAAGTGAAAGCACCGACTATCAGCCTAACTTAATTGAACAGGAAACAAACGAAATGCCTCTTCTCAGATCTCAACCCAGGCTGGTCTTTATGCTTGCATAGAGCTCTGAGGAGTGCTGGGACTCTGCACTTGACATGCCCAAAATGTCAGAGCTAGAAGCTCGATTGCTGACCTCAAGTGCTGAGACCTGACATGCAGATACAAGACGGCCTAAAGCTCTCTGAGAAGTTCAGTGCTAGAAATACTGATGGGGTAGGCCTGTTTTCATACAAAAGCAGACAGAAACACTGAATTACAGACATCTAACTCACCTTGATTTAAAATGCTTTGTTTTGAACATGTGTACAGTACAGGGTGTTGAAAAAAATCTTTTTAAATACTTTCTCAAGAGTTTGGTGTAAGCATCCTCATTCCTCAGTTTGTCCTAAGATTGCTGTCTATTGCCAAAGTTACTGCTATTGAGAAATGTCCATTTCCTCTGAGTGTTGCATCTTATTGCCCAAACTCTGCACATGAAGAACATTTTCTATGGGTGATATGGCAACCTACATCTGAGGAACATCAACGTTTTGTTGCAAGATCAGATGGATTTGATCTTGCTTTGTTCACTGCTTTTAGCACAGATTTGTACAGTTAAATCATGCTGATAGAGAAGCAGCTTTGCATATGAATGTGTGGACTGAAACGCACACTTTCAACGAGGAGAACTGAGGACATGGATAGGAAAATGCATCAGCCTTATACTGGTTTTAGTATTTCTCTTCTTTGGTTTTATGCCAGGCTTTCAGTTCTTCTTCACAGGCTTACATATCCTACCAATGCCGTAGTGCCATAGAAGACATTTCATTAATAGAAGAAGCGCTAGAATCATATGAATGAGTAAAGATTAGTCATGCTAATAAAAGTGGCAAAAAGAGAGCATTCTGCTCTTTCATTAGACTAGAAATTTATTAAATTATCCGACTAACTGAATTTAATACATTCTTGTAATCCTTCCTTAATTCTCGTTGCATATTCAATTTTTCCAATACATTCATAAGTTTCTTGGAAGAAATCCAATTGTTTCATTCAGTTCTGGTTTATTTTATTTTTGCAGCTCTGTCACATAGACAATAAATTTATCTGGGGCAAGTATTTTCGGTTAAGTACTAGGAACATTCTTTCCGTAAGTTTGGCTTCCCAAATGGAAATAGTTCCCATTTATTAAATACATATAGAATTATCTCAGATGTCAGTTTTATTTTTAAGAGGTATATTCTGAACCAGTTGGTATGTAAACACCAAAACTGAGCTTTAACTGACTTCATATTCGTATTTTTAAGGCCAGAAGCCTAAACTTCAGCACCCAACAACCGAATGTTTGACACCTCCAGGCCAAAGTCCTCTGCTGCATAAATTAGAAAAAAAACATCATAAGGAAACTATTCTCATTCATCTCCCAATTCTTAGTTGCACCACAGCGGACCCTGTTAACCTGTCTAGATGCATCAACAGATTATTTTTTAAATGCATGCACAAACACAAAATGATGCAAGAAACAATAAGACAACAGCATAAAAGCAAAGCTTTAACCTCTGCCAGCATCTGGGTTGGTTTAAATAACTAATAACTCAATTGTAATTATATTTGTAATATTACCTGAAAAGCTTTTTTAGCAATTCCACCAGAAGGGTGTATTCATAACAGTGGCTTAATGGGAACCCTTGAGCTAAACCAGATTTATCGTAAAAAGAGAAACACACAAGCCTCACGAACCCTCTGGGGAGTTTTTCAAAGTAAAATGCATTTATGGTATTGATGCAGATAAGCATTATTCCCAAAAGCCAGTTCGTTTTACAGTAAAGGAGTCTTTTCTTTTCTGCAGCTGAATCCAAATGCTTTATACCTTCAAGTGAAATTTTCATTCATCTATCTGTTTTGGTAGGTTGGCACCCTATTAATTATGTTTTAATTAAATAATTGCACAAGGTAATATATAGTACACACAACAGAATAACGCACGAATGAATTATTGTCTGACAATACCTAGAGCAACATTTTAACAACCTGAGGAGAAAAATCAGAAACTAGTATCAGAAACAGGCTAAACAATAACCAGAAAACCCAAAACAAAATTAGAAAAAAAAACCCCCAAACCTTGAGATTTACTGGCAGCCCTATTTGTGAAATCTTGTAGCAGTCCTCACAAAGGACAAAGTAACAAAACGAGGTTCACGGTTGCACCCTTGCACATTTTCCCCTCCTGGCGAGTTTACCTGCTCTGGTTTGCACTTGTGTGTTCAAACTGATATGGGGGAGGCCTTGATTGTGGAGTAGAAAGGGTATTTTTAAATTTCTTTTTACATGGTGAGTTTTTCAGTATAAAAACCAACCAAACAAAAAACTTCTATCCACAGATATCAGACATGGGGATCCTAGTAGTGGCATAGTCTCACATTTTGTTGTGGTGGGGTGACTGTCTCCTTGTGTCAGATAAGAGCTCATCTGATACTAACAATATATCACCAACAGAGCACTCATCATAACAAAAGAAAGTATGTAAATAATGAAATAAAGAGCAGTTTTATTTTTTTAAAACCCTTAGTACAGCTGGAAAACCTGTCCACTCTGATGATTGATATTGTTAACACCACAGCCCTATGTCAGATTACTTATTGCTGTATCCAAATATGAGAATTACACTCTAAAATGCTTGACATCAATATCTCAATAATTTAAGCAACAGCATCCTGAATTAGGTGTATGGAGACAGCCTAACAATTACATTCTGATTTTACAGTCACTAACCACCAGCTTGGTCACCATGCCTGCTCACATTTATACCTTCATACATAAATAACACACACTTAAAATTTTTAAAAGGTAGGCAATAGTACTGGGGTAGGCAGTGGGGGTGTTGTTTGGCTGGGCTTTTGGGTGTGTGGATTTTTGCTATTAACTTTTTCACTGAGGCTGATAATGTGTTTCAGTTTATAACTGTACTGGGCTATGGGAATGCACACAGTTACTTACGGTGTCAGCTGGCAGACGGTAACTTGGAAAACTGTTTAAGAGTCATGTTCTGCCACATATCCATATAAGTGCCTGAATAATCAAAGCAAACAGTAGTGTAACCATGCTATGAATGAGAATATTGATATGTGCCAACTCCAAAGAAATACAGATAATATATAATGAAAGAAAAATGAAAACCCTCACACATTTCACATATTTGTAATTTATGCAAAAAATCATAATTTTCTTTATGTATTATTTTGTATTTAGACATATGAAGCTCTATAATGAAGATAAGGCTGCAAGCAGATATTTATCCTGTGAAGTCTGAGAGCCACCATCCATTCTCACACATTGGTTTTTCTACTCATCATATCTGAAAGCATCTCTTTATTCAGAATGTTGCAAGGAAATTTCAAATCTCTCTTTGTACTGGTCAGATAGTAGATATAACTACAAGCACTTATTAAAACATGAGTTACATCTAGATATGGAAAAGCAGCAGAAAACCAAATTCCTCTGTCTGTCAGAACCACAGAAAAGCACCGCAGAGAACTTGTTGATCTGACATCACTCAGAACACCTTATACTTTTATAAGTTAATGTTACACTTGATGTTTCTTTGAACCTTTCTCTAATTATGGAAAGCAACACCTGACCAGCTCTCTAAATTTCTGCAATGTCTGTAAGAAATTTCCACCCTCGCCTTCTCTGTTTTCTTATATGCATAGAGCCTAACCCCTCCACGTAGCATGGGTTTCTAGAGACTGTCTCTCCTTGGCCTTTGTCTCATTAAAGGCAGTAGAGTGTAGCTGGCTGAATGTTGGTGTTCAGATTCCGAGACCTTGCTCACCTTTTCTGTTCTCTTTGGAAGATGCACCAAATTTTGTTGCTGTGATTAATCCATAAACTCATCCTTAGCCTTTTCTTTTCCCTATAAAACTATGAAAAGTGGCAATATTCATAAGGAAACACTATATTGATTTATCACTGGTGCACCTCAAGGTATCTGAGTAGCTTTTAGGTTAAAATATCAAGTGTACAGAAGTGCAGGAAATCTGAAAAAATAACACCCTCAGTAGTAATACCTGAGTTAGTATCTGAAAAATACCAGTTCTTAGTAAAAACAACATTTTAGAAAACAAAAAGCTTTTGTCTTATGGGGAGGACAGTGAGTTCTGAAAGGACCTACTCTTACTTTCAAAGATTTGAAGAGACCAAGGGCAGAAGATCTGCCTGCATTACTCAATGCCAAACTTACCAAAAAACAGTATACATATAAGAGCAGGAGTAATGAAACTTCAGTTAAATATTAAAATTTAAAATAAACCAGCTTCAATTGCCTCTCATCATAAGCCATTTACCCAAACAGGCAACTTAAGGCATACAGAGATGGTGTACCTGAGATTTGCTCGCTCCTCCTAACCATCCAAAGGCAGCTTTGCTCTACAGAAAAGTTAAAATAATATCTGATATCTGGTTAGCAGATCCTACATTCTTCTCACAAGATCTTCTCACAATATTGAATGGAAATTCGTAACAGGAATGGAAGTCTTCACCCAATGTAAGTCATGAGTTAACTAAATTAATTTCCCGGTACCAGAGGAAACTAAACAGTACAGTGAAGGTTTTTCTTTTATACCTCTCCTCACGTACTCCAAAATATATCTGTCTGGACATCATGGTAGGTCTATCAAAAATTTAGGAATTCAGTCCTCCTCTCTGCACCTGTTTACTTGGTGACTATATTTTGGAATCAGTCAAGTGCCTAAAAAATTTATGCTAGGTTTGATTTTGCTGCAATTCCACACAATTATCATGATCTTTATTTGACATACACAGTCAGTTTCCATTACTTAAAAGACTGAAGTCAGGGGAAAGAACAGAGACATAACTAAATGAAATATTAGCACAAACCCAGATCATTGAATCCATGGACTCTTCAGTTTTAGAGCATAATCCAGGTCCCATCTAATCATTTAGGAATACTGAAAGCCCAAATTCAAAAGTTACTCCATAGAAGCCTGGAAATACTTTTGGAGACTGGATTAATCTTTCCAAGAACAGAAACTGTTGCATTTGAGTCCTCAGATTTGTTTATCAGCCGTGCAGAATATCAATTGTCAACATATACTAGATTAAGAAACGCAAAAACTCACAAGAGATTTAACATCTTATTTCTTGATCCTTAGGACAGTACTCTTGTTCTTGGGTTGTTAAACAGACCCTGAAGTTAATCTACACTCTATCTTTACAGTGGATTTCGGAAGTTTCATAAGGCATTGTACAGCATAGCTCTGACTTTAAGCTTTTAGTTATGACAGCTGATTAGGATCCCTTTCTCCAATGTGCACATCCTACAAAGATTCATAGGTCATGTATAAACCCTTTGCCTTTTTTAGTGCCTATAATAAGGAACCACCCATCCCCATGTGCAATGATTTAAATGCAAATATTCCATGTTTAAACTGTATTATCTGACTACTTTTTACTAAACATTTAGCATAGTTGTCCTTTAGAAAAAAAAAAAAGCATAAAAGCAGAAATTCAAGAGCAGAAATATTGAAATATGACTAGTCATTCCAATGAGATAAGTTTAAATACCACAAAGTGAAGCAGGTGATTTTGGTTGTATTTCATAGTAATATTTTTTTATATACTTATACAGTTACTCTATCATGTATTCCAGATACTCTTTTTCAGGAACCAACAGGATAATCCTGGGAGATAAAATATTAAAATCTAGTGGCATTTTTAGGCATAAAAATTCAGTTCTAAAGTTACAGTGCAAACACCTACCCCTGGGAGATCAGAGAGAAATTTGACTAAACACATTGGGTTTGGAGACATCTTAAATATAATGTGCAGCAGCTCATATTGGACGCTTTTTACCTGCAACTTATCAGTGACAGACATTCTTGTCTCAGCTTGGTTTTATGTAGCAGGAAATACTCCAAAAAAGCCGTAGTGTTATGCTTTCTTACTTCTCTAACCCTACATCTCCTTCATTATCTTTGCAATCACAATAACTTTACGTCTAACCTGATTAAGCTGTAAGGCTTAGACTATCAGTGTAATAAGTCAGGGTATGACGGGTATGAACAGGTCAAAATAAAATAGGTACAAAAGTCCGCAAAAACCCCAATGGTCACTGGGTAATACACAAGCACATGCATGTACACACATATATACAATATACTCTGCTTACATGCTCCTCAACAGGTGTTCAAATATGGTTTTTTTATTCTAAATCAAAACTGTATATTCTTAGCCACTATCATTTTCCTGTACCAAAACCAGTCCTCAATTCACACAGAAAGCACCATGTACTGGCTTTAGTGTTTCTAAACAAACGAACAAAGTAGCAGGAGAAACTGAGTGACAAATTTCTTTTCACCTCCTACTTGTGTTACTCTCTTCATTCCTTCCTCCTACTCACAGAAGAAGGTTACATTGCTGTCATTGCAGAAACCAAGGCACCTCCCTATAGCTTTATTACTATATACCCAAATGCCTTGCCCACAGACTTAACAAGAAAGCAATCATATAATCTTATTGCTGGTAACCCCATAAGACAGCACAGCCCACCACCAGAATCTGCACTGGCCAAAGAATCCAAGCCATGCTGCACTAGAGTAAGTGGTGTCCCATCTGAAACTGCAATTTAAAGAGCTAAGCTGGTATTAAATTCAATGACTTAACAGTTCAGTTTCATTTAGCAGCTGAGGGTGAAGTATAATGGTGAGTAAACTGAGGTAAAACACATCAGGAACAACAAAATCCTAAAGTACAACCTAATTCCATGTTAAAAAAAAAAAGCAAAACTGGCAGACTTACTGTATTTGTACGCAACTCTGGACTGACTGAAGGCAAAGCATCTATAACAAAGCGATCTCTTGGCCCAGCAACATCCCAAGATATTATCCCAAGATCCTAACGTTTCTACAACTGAACTAATAGTTTAGCTCATGACCACACAGATGTAGCAGAGGAGAGAGGTTTCACCTGTGTCACAAGGCTTGAGATAGGTTCTGGAGTTTTGACGGAGAACCAAGCTCTTAGGATGACTTCATATATGAAATATCACACTAGAACTGTGAGAACATATTGCTAACATACATAGGTGACTGGGTCAGCTATGTGTTGTGTATGTTTAGGTCACTCATTCATAGCACAATGCACAAAACAGCATGGTGATATTTACAGGTTACTGGGTCAACTGTATCCCATCCCTAGGAAAGCCAATCATCCATAACATGTTGTATGCCAAGGCATGTTGAAATCTGTCATTTCAGCAGTCCTAGTAAAGTATATCTGCACACTGACAGGACCTATGGCTGTCTGCTACTTCCATCTGTCGATTATATCACCTTCGAAAATATTAAAATGCAGAGTGTTTCAGAGATAATGTAAACAAGTATTTATATAATACATTTCATAATAGTCATATATCATCAAAATACAACAATTATTAACCTCAAAATAATCGTCTTTGGAAGGTGAGACATTAACCTTCTCCTTAATAAAAAGTGTAAGTTTTTGCTTTTTTTCTATCTCTTTCCAGAATAGTCCACAGGTTTCTTTACCTTCATCCAAAACAGCTTTTCATAGAGAAGTTAAAAGTGTTATAGACTTCCTGGTTTGTTTATTTTATTAAGTGGTCTCTCAGTTACTTATTAGCAACAATTACCTTTCAATAAAGTCATTAAACCAAGCTCTCTTTCCCAAAATTTGGCAAAATAAAACCAAACCAAAACAAAAAGTAGGCATCACGATACATCAATGCAGCTTCAGGATTTGTTTCTAAATGAAAAGAAAATTGAAAATTTAAAAAGAAGAATCCACACAAAGAAATTCCAAGCTCCTGTGAAGAATGTAGACCGCATTTGATTTCACTCCTCCTCTGACCTCTTCAAATCTGCAATTTAAAATCTTAAAATCTATCTGAAGAGACATTCATTAAGAAAGTAACACAACACTGATCAACAAATAATGTCGCTTAACAAGCAGTAATGCTACAACAAACAGCAAGATACTGAATAATCACTAGGAAGTATCAAACTTCCAAAGGAAAGTAGTAGCCTGCACCAGAAACCTTGTCTTAAATTAATGAGGAATTTTATCTGTAAGGGAAGGTATTACCATGTATTCTTCATAGAAAAGGTTAATATTCTATAGGAAAACATTAGCAGACTTACTTTAAGATATTCAGTTGTTATTAAGACTGAAAATTTACACCATTTCTATTATGAACACAGGGCAACCAAAACTTCTACTGTGCCTAAAAAATAATTTTAAGTATCCTTCCTTGCTATTAGAAGGCACAGCTTTCCGTAGCCAAAACCTTCATTACAAAATGTTATTACAGTGGGTGGTCCATAAGTCTACCACTAAAAATTATGCTGTAGAATAAAAATCATTGAAGCAACTTCAGTCATATAAAAATGGGCTTGCGTATTGAGAAAAGATCCTAAATGCATTTTCTCTAAGTATGTTCTCTGATACTTGAGCTGAGACAAATTGCTGAGACAGGGTATGTTGTCTTTTTTGTGTGAGCAAAATTCTGTGTATGACACCTGGCAGAACTTCATCCAAAATTATCAAGGGAAGTGCGAAATGTAAAGCCAGTTTTGTTTACTGTTTTTTTCACTACATTACTACTAATTTCAGTCACCTTATAGGAAGTCTGTGTAGGCGTAACAAAATTAACTTTTATGATAATACAGAAACAAAGGGTGTCTCTGTTTTCAATGTTTTTGAAAGAGCTCAAGCAAGCACAATTCATTTCAACTAATTTTTAGTGGGTTTATGATGCTGACATGCTGCTAAATAACAGCTCAGAAGAAAAAACAACCTGTCAGAACAAGTAAACTATTTAACAGGCAAATCTGATTTACAAGTAGGAAATAATTACTTGTTCACTAGTGATCATAATTACCTAAACTGTGAATCTCTGATTCTGTGTGAAACACTACTGAAGGGTGAATAACAAAATGGATATTCTTTCAAATCTATAAATGAATTTGTTTCATATCCACATTCCTTTTGTTTGCTTTATACAAATGTAAAAAGCATCCAGAGTATAGCTCATGAGAACGAATTCCAGCTTTCTATGTGTGAATTCCTAGGGAAACTACTGTTTTTTAAAAAGAGTATGTATGCAACTCTTCCCTGCAGGAGACTTTTGGACAGCATTTTTTCATTGTATGAGGCAAGAACAGTACAGAAATCACAGATGAGTTTATCACAAATAGATAATAGTTTGAAATCTGAATAACAAGGTATCTATGAAAAGTGTGCTTTTCAGAATTACCCATTCAATAAATTCAATCAGCTGAGGACAATGTGAGCTGTTTGTACACAGCTCTACCAAGACAAGATAAAAAAAAAAAAAACCCAAACGTTTTTCTGCCAGCTGTGTTCTTTTCTAAAATGAAAGGGGAGAATACCTGGCTGCAACCTTAATCCTTCAGCAAGATGAGTGAGATCAGCATAGCTGAGTTTTCCAAGACTCAAAAATAGGACAGTGCCTTTTATGATTTATGACAATTCTCCATCAAAGAGAGAGCTCAACACAGAGGAAGGTGTGAGTAAAACTCCCTAAACATCTTGATTTGTTCATCAGCATTTCTTATCATTAGAAGCACCTTTGCCTTTTACTGTTCACATTTCTCTAAGCAGAAATAGTTTTACAAGTTGAGTTAAACCAGGGGCTGTGCTTGTGGAGCTGAGGTTCCTCACACTAGCGCTGATAAAAGCAGCACCGGTCAGCATCACAGCAGGATACCTGGCTGATTCTCTCTGATGACAAGCCACTACTGCCTTCAGACTTGAACTAGCTGCCCACAGCACCACTCTGCCTAGCCAAAAAACATGACTGGACCACAGACATTGATCTCTAGCATGGTACTGCATCGTGCAAGTCTGAGAAGTAAAAGAAAAAATGACACCACCACCTCCCAAAAAAAGATGGTTTACAATGCTCAAAACCAAAATAAAAGTATGAAGAACACCAATTTTAAAATGGTCCAGAGGCAAAATGAAAAAGGAAATTGCTTATGGTTGGAAATCAGCAAACAGAAATTCAAGAAAGTCACAAATCCTTTCTCTGGTTGTTTCCTGACCAACGCTAGGCTTAGCCTAGCTGCTGAATAGCTTGGGAGAAACACAACCATTTTCTCCCCTTCTGCTCATGACCTGTGTATGACCAGAGGAGCCAAAGCATTCCTTACAGTACCAGTCACTGGATGCAACTCTGCCATATAAGGACCCAATCCAGAGACTTTGCAGAAAGCATACTAACAAACATAGCTGTACATCCTTATTTCTGAATCTATTCTTTTTGCTTCTGCTTTGTTCCAAGACAACAGAAATGTTAATTTAGGTCAATACCCCATTTATGCTAGGGCAAAGTCCCAACATACCAAAGTCTACCAAATGTGTACTTTTACACTAACACTGTAAGTGAAAACACTGTTATAACATGTATCCATTTCCTCTCAGTTTCTTCGGCTTTTTAAAACATCAACATTTACAAACTTCTCAAACCAAGTGTAATCTAGCTACATTTCCAACCTCTCTCCAAGTTACCTGCAGCCACAAACCATCTCAGGATCAGCTAGGCTGAAAGCACCAGCTGATGTGTTTGAAGTCTTTCTTAAATGTGATGATGAAATATGTGCAAGTACATCCACACGCAGCACAGGGTACAAAAATCTGTCCCGGAGCTTCACTAACACAGGATATCTAATGACAAAACAGTAATGAAGAAGAGAAGTATTCTGCACTCCAGAGGTGTCCTTTCCATATGCCAGTACTATACCGCTGACAACTGACAATACACACACAGAGCTCTGACTACAGGATCACACAGAGTCTGCCTCTTCCTCCCCCAGGAGATTTTCACTTAATGTGTCGCCAGATGTCTAGCTCCAAAAAGCCTTTGCGTTGCAAAATGGAAGGTTTAATTCTATGCTACGGAGAAAAACCAGGCATGCAGCTAAGGACAGTCTAACTCCATACTGAACGTCTCTGCCTGCTGCTCCAGGCACATGCCACAGAGACTGTGGTAGCCCTCAGTAATGGGATGGATGCTCACAGTTTCAAGAGGAGATCTACGAGCAACAAGCTGCAGACTCATGTGGCTCAGCCAAACCCTGGGCTGCTCTTTTTCTGAAGATTTTCTGCATGTCCTCATCATGTAACACTAGCATTAGACTCACTTTAAAATGGAAGAACAAACTTCACTTCTAAAAAAGCAAAGAAGAAAAAAAAGTTTTAAGCCTGGTGTTTTATCCTTTGTCTGGGCTATAGAAGAAAAAAAAAAAGTAAAACAAAGAGCTGGAATTAGGACTGCTGGATAAAAGGTGAATGATTTGGGGGTGGTTTTGAACACTACCAAGCAAGGCCAGCCAATTCCATCTTTCCTTTCCCTCATGTGTAAGACTCGTCCCCTGTATGCACATGAAAATATTTAGGAGGGATTCTTTTGACATCTGAGAGAGGACACATCAGTATGTGCTGGACATTTGTTTCCTGGCAACGGGGCTTTTTCTCTTAGCAACAGAAAGAGAAAAGCAAAGCTTTTCCAGAGAGAAAAGAGTACAGACATGAAAAGTGAAAACAGTGTCATCCAGTGTCAGTAGATCCTTTAGTCTGGATGATGAAAAAAAAAAATGTATCTTAAACAGCAAACATAAGTTTTATAGTATAGTTCTTTGTAGGAAAGACAGCTACTTTAGATCTCTGCAGCACTGCCAATGTAGGGACCCTAACTGAGTCAGTTTGTGGGCACCAACATAAAAAGAATTTTAAAAATAAACTTACAACTAACCATTTAATTAGTGGATTTCATCTGCAGCTCTAATGAGCCTTTGATTTCAGGAATGGTTGCATGTGTCATAAATACTTATTCTGGGCATTTGAAATGTCCACGGGGAAAAAAAGAAAAAAGTTATTATTTTTCCCATTTCTTTGCTCCCCAAAGTTCAACTACAGCATCTGTGCATCTGCATGACATGACAGCTCTGAAAAAAATCACTTCCTGGGTCTGAGCAATTCAGTCGTACACTGAGCTAATTTTAGAATTATGATAATCTTCCATTAAAAAAAGTAAATGATAAAGAAAAATGGAACCATTTTTTCCCTGATCCCCACACACACACACACACTCATCCATCCCTTTATTATATCTTGCTTCATCTTGTAACACTCCCTAGCCAGTAGTAGTAACCTTGCTGCACTTTGGGTGCAAATTTTGGCTGCAGTGAGTGCCTGGGATGTTCATGCCAGCAGAACAGCTCTACCCCTCACTGTTTCTTATGCATGGTCCTAAACCATTACGTGATTGAGGCGTGCAGAGGCTGCCTCTCTCCTGGTTTCCTAAGCTCCTGACCACCTTGGTTTTGGTTTGAGCTTGATTTGCTGATTCTAATTTGTGTGTTAGTTAAACGTGCTCCTGCAGTGTTACCGACCACTCCAGCTTCATTTCGGTGATTTGCAAGGGGGTCCTCAAGATCTGTTGAAGGGCTCATTTATTTAGTTGTCCGTAAGCCCCATCCTGGAGATCATTAGAGCAACCTGCTAAAACCCTGAGATGCTGCGTGGCCTTTCAAAGGACCAGAAGAGGATTTAGGAGGTGCCCAGGACACGGAGGTTATGGGAGTGGGGAGGAGTAAAAAATCCTTCTCCCTCTATTACTGACATTGCAAACTGCCAGAGCCAGCTGCAACAGAGGATTCAGAAAAGTCAAAACTTTTTTAGCCTAACCTTTTAGAAACTAATGCCTAGGCAGTCACACTGCCTCCGTGTTTCTCTCCCAAGACATTTCTATCTTCATTGCTAAATTTCATTGAAACTGGCCAAACAACTCTTACAAGTAATAAACCATTATATTCCTACAGCTTTTTGCAAAATGAGTACCTAAGCAGTGGAAAGTGACTTCACAGCCTAGAGCACAAGCACAATTTTCCATGGTACCAGAAATACTTCTTGAAAGTCAGAGGAAAGTACTTTGGTCAGAAAACACCTTCTCAGACAACAGAAGACCTGTCCACAAGACGAAAATACATGGAAAGTCAAGGTGCACCGTTCTTGGAATGAAGTTTTTCAACATAACTTCTGCTGGACGGACTGACCACAGATATTTTGCAGAAGTGGAGAAAAAAATACAATTAACATGTGAGTGCCAGAGGAGGGGAATCTAGAAAGCCACAGGCAGAGATAAATATACTTTTAAAAAGCAGAGGCAAAGAACCTCTGAGATGAGGAGAAAAAAAATAACATATATATATTTATAAATCTCTCTGAAACTCTTCCTTGCAATTGAGATGAAATACCTGGCACTGCAAAGTGTTGCCCGTAGCATTTTCTCTCCTGTCCAAGGAAAAATGGCTTGCACAAATTCAAAGGGAATAAATGGAACTATCAGCTAAAAAAATATCTGTCTGATGCCTGGGAACAGGTACCGAAGCGTGGATACACAGCTCAGAATTTCAGCAAGACTGTGACTGTTCATACAAGTTCACTTTCCTACCTATTCTGTGTATGTGATTTCTACAACTGGATCCCTTTTTCAGCCAAAATGGCAGAAATACTTGGAACCATGTTGTACTTCTTCCTACTGGAATCCTATTTTAGGTTTACCACTGTAATTTGTATTCTCCAGACCTGTATTTTCCATTATGATCCAGTCTCCCACCTGCACAGTAAACAAGAGTGAGGCAAAGGACAAGGACAAGCACCACTGCCCTCTTCAGAAAAGTCATCAGCAGATGAGAAGCCAATTCTGCACTGTGGCTAGCTGTCAGAGGAAACCAAGAGAGAGAAGAGATACAAATTAAAAAAACAAACAAACACACACAGAGAAAAAAAAAAACAAAACACACCAACTCTCTTTAAAACCATGTTAGCAGTTGTAGAAATTTGCAGTCTGGAAACAAAGTAAATGCCAGAAGGTAGAGATTTGGGACTGCTGGATTTTGTAGTTGGCAGGAAAAAAAGTCAAGTTGGATAAACTTAAGCGACACCACCCCTGAAAAAACATCAGGACATCAAGAAGTGCCAGGGGAGATTTACATTGGATATTAGGAAAAATTTTTACAGTAAAAGAGTTATCAAGCATTGGAGCAGGCAGCCTAGGGAAGTGGTTGAGTCACCATCCCCCAAGGTATTTAAAAGACAGGTAGACATAGTGCTTAGAGATACGGTTTAGTGATGGTTTTTGTCAGAGTTAGGTTGATGGTTAGACTAGATGATCTGAAAGGTCCCTTCCAACCCAGGCAATACTATGAACCTATGACATTCTGAGCCGGAAGGCATGACTGCTTACACTTAGGTTTCTTTCTCACTTATCTGGTATTTCACTTAGGTATGTCCCTAACCCCCTTCAATGTCTTAATATTGTCTCAGGATCTGATATTAAATGGGGGTTATGCATGATTGGCATGGGCTGCAGATCACATCATCAATTTTTTCTTACATGTCAAGGTCTTTTATCTTTCTTCCTGTGAGACCAAGGGAAAAGGCAATCCAGGAACAGGATATACAAGTAGAAATATGAACAAATAGTAATCTGCATCTTAATAACTTTGTGGTACAGAGCTCAGCATAACTATTTGCATTATTTGCTCTGTACATCTCCTTGCTTTATGTCCCTTACTCCCTTGTTTAAAATATGTTATTGGATACAGAAAGGTTATTTTCTGAGGACTTAGATTTAACAAATTTCACAAGACATTTCTCAAGTTTAGATATATATTGATAACATACCTGGGCCAAAAGATAAACCACATAAGGGTTTTCTATCTGGTATGATGACAAACAAAAAAAATCCCCTGTGATGACAGAATTAGATAGATAGATAGCAACCCAGTCACCATCATAGACAATATATACAGAACATATATATTTATTTTCAATACATATACACTTCCATATATGCTGCCCGTGTCAGCGTCTCTCTATGAAAAACTAAGGGAGAATTAGCTAAACTTTAAAAGGAAAATTAAAAAGAAATTGAAAGGCAAAAGACAACCTTCAGGAGGGAGAAGCAGCAAATTATAGAAAGACAGCTTGACTAAACCATGCAAATTTATATACTCTGAATAGTGTTATTCAGAGCAGGAAGTTAAATTGTGGGAAGACAAATTGATAAAAAACTGACTATGCCTTTAATTTCCCCACTTGTTTCTTGAGAAATGAAAGTTGTCAAATAAAAACTATGGGTCCCTATGTAGAAAAGTTATTTTGCATACTTGTCCCCACCCCCAAGAAAAACATGTTTTTTACTAAGTTTTATTACACCTTTTTCCACTGAAAGAGAATGCAGCTTGGAACAGGGAATATAATTGTTTGAAAATAAACATAGAGAGCCATCTCTAGTCTTCAAAAATCAACTTTAGCAAATAGATCCACCTTTGTTCCAGCTTTCTCATCTTCAAAATAAGGACAATGACACTTCTGTCTTTTGAAAAGCACTAAGATCAACAGGTGATAGGTAGGAATTTCATATCGACCTAAGATCTGGGTAGCATTACTGCTATGGTAATCTTGTGTTTTGCCTGAAGAAGTGCAGAAAAGGGAACCTGATGCTTTTTTTAAAAAAAAAAAAAGCTAGAAAACAGCAATTCTAAAGGTATCTTTTGGTACTCTTTTTACCTTATTGAGGCGTTACAAAGAAACCTACAAAACAGATCTTATCTGTTTTCATTCTGCTGCTTTTCATCAAATCTGTTTGCTTTATCAAGTTGGCAAACCACAGGACATTTTCTATCTTATCTCTCATGATAAAGATTACAGACACGGTATGAATTAATGTTAGCCTGAAAATTGCCCAACTTCTAGCTGAGTAACATCACAGTTCTGCTAATGAGCCCTTTTTTTTCTCTTTTATTTATTAATCTTTTTTACACTAGGGAAAAACTTTTAATCTACATTTTATTTAGAAACACGCAGTTACATATCTTCACATATAGAATGTTTTCTAAGAAAGGCCTTGCTCAATAAAAGAAAAAAAAATCTTTAGAAAACACCCTAAGCAATAATCTATTTAACATAGGAATCCATAATCTATGACTTCAAAGTTACTTTTTGAAAGTTTCAGTCATCTAGTAGAACAGTATGTACATTTACATCAATGTGGATTTTACAGGTTTACATGTTTTTTTCCAGTTTATAAATGGCAAAAACCAATTCCCAAGAGTATGCTTAAACCAACTTTTAAATATAAATAACTTGAAACTTTGTTGATTTTTTTTTCCATTTTTTAAGCTTGTGGAGAATTTTACTAGTTGCTCAGCTGCCTTAGAGGATTAAGAACAAAATCAGAACAGAATCAAACACTTTTTCTTCATGAGACATAATGGGATAATTTAAACTATCATGAAAACAGATGGTGGCTATCAAATGAAGAACACAACCTACACTGTATTTTCATATGCAATAAAAAGTAGGCTTTTGTAATGCTTGCCAAAGCAGCGCCTGGTAAACTAATGATAAAACTGATAAGGGAAAAAGCATCAATCCAGTCTTTTCCGTGCAACAGCAGGAACCAAAACCAAAAAACAACATCCAGAGAGATTGAAAAAAAAATCTGCCTCTGTACTTGCAGCAATTCTTTGAAATCTTACCAAGTTTTTGGGTGTTAGGGTATTTTCCTGTTACTCCAAATCAATGGATGATTAGGCATTTCATCTGTCATAGTGTATGCAATGCTTAGAAAAATGCAGAAGAAAAGACACAAGAGGTGATCTTTACATGCAAGTGACTCACTCATATGATATGCTTTTGGCAATTAATCAATACCTTAGCAATGCCCCCACCTGGTGGCCAGGTGGGAGATTTTGCTCACCCAGGTAAGAGATGCAGAAGGGGCAATAAACATCTGTACAGAAGTTCCCCTACTCCTTATTTTTCTATCTGGAAGTTTTGGTAAAAGATGATTCGGTAAAGAGGTGAGTTTGTACTGTGCCTGCAGTTCCTTCCTGAGACACTCCATCACCAGCCTGCCACAGGAGTTAAGGAGATGGATAACATATTATAGAATAACTGTGCGCTATGTCAGAGGGTCAGAGTGATGTAACTTTCCTAGGAAACTGGATTGACCTGGGATGAAACAAGCCTTCCAGTACCAGCAGAGAAAGCCCTCCCAAGTGGTGGCTGCCCTATTTTGTCACGGTTTGAAAGATGACCACCAGGAAGAGACCTGTGTTATCTGATCAGTAGATGTGAAAGCCAACAGCCAGCCGATCTCACCAAAAGAGTAAATAAAGTATAATCCAGGCTGGGGAAACTTGATTTTTTGAGGCTTGGCAGACTAAGTCTCAGGTCTTCACTCCCAATAGATTAAAATAGGTTGGTGACAACCAACTATTGACTGAAGAGTTACAGTAAAGTGTTAATCACTATTTTTGTTTATTCAATTAAGTAAACAAGGCCTGTGTGATCTTTTCTTGTGAATCTGAGCCATCACGGAAACAAAAACACCACCAAAATGCTAAATTCTTTATGAAGTAAATTTGTTCCTACAAATTTCAAGGGGATTAATTTTAAAGCTTTTGTAAAAGATACGTAATTTTAAGGTTATGTGTCAATCATCTCTGAAAATGCTAAGGAACAGCATAACTCTTATCACTTATCATTGAAAAGACACATTTATGTCTGCATCAACATTTACTAAATTTCCAGTATTGGATATTTAACTTCAAAGACTTTCAATTTGCCAGTTACCTTGATCTCCCATAATTTCTTTTTTTGAGTAATTTCTTTTAATGGTCAGCTTAAAAACTCAAAACTAGAGTTTACTTACATATGGCAATTCAAATAAGGAGCCCAGATAAGCGGTAACCTTTCCAAAAGGGAAGGACCTTTTGCAAAATTGATTTTGCAATTGTTTCCGTCTCATAGTTTTTTTTTCAAGACTTGCAAGGTTCTGGGGCACGTGGCAACTGTATGAATAAGATGTCTCCCAACACTGCAAAAAGAAGAGTCTCCAGGCAGTGTCCGGCCATGGATTAGGTGTTTATTATACTAAAATAAATAAAATTACCTAGATTGCAAGGCTTCCAGCAAAATGATGTTTTACCTGCTCACATGCTGCACTGAAGGTGTTACCTGCCTGTCAGACTGAATAAATGAATCAAATTAAAGCTGTTTTATTGCAGGAAGCAAACGTGAAAAGAAATGCCAGTGAGAGGTTACAATTACTCAGTCTGTAACTGTTTACTGGGATTGGAAACTAAAACTGCAACAAAGGAAAGGGACCTGGCAAGCAGAGAAGTACATCTGTACACAGCACTACATCCTCTTTCCATTGCTTAAACTAATCTCTGTATTGTTAATACTAAAGTAAGGGTAATAAGAAAGGGAAACAGTAGTAATAAAGCATCAAGGAGGAATTAGTTATACTCAGCTGCATTTGTCTTGCACAGTTTCAGTTGCGTTTTGAGAGATTTTCTGTCATTAATTTGTAGTTAGTTAAGCAGATGTACCAAAGCAAAACTCTGTCTCCCATCCCTTATTCAGGCAAATTCTAAGTAATGTTCCAAAAGAAAAATTAAAAAAAAAAACAGGCTTCAAACACTGACGCTGATCTTCACGGCATATGCTTGGCTTTTTTTAAGTTTTTAAGTACAAACATTTTTCCAAGGGTTTTGTTTTGGGCTTTTTTATTCCCACATTATGATTTATCTGCCATAACATCAGGTTATAGGAACCTGATGGTTAGCAGTAGTATGGTTATAGTAAACAAGTTCCTATAATCTGATGTTATGGCAGATACATACCTTTCTAGTACTGTCTAGCATAAATAATCCTGAGTTTGACAGATTTGAGAATTACTCCAGCTTTGAAGCTGACATTTTTTTATCCAGCAGATACATCCAAGTAATTAACAATTGTACTTCAGTACATGTGCAATTATAGCTCTACAGTGTCTCTTCAGCAGGAATGCTAGCATTTGATGAACCAAGAATACTTTATTTATTGAATATATAGAAATGACAAATCTTGACTCAGTTACCAGCAAGACTAAATTACAATTCTGCTGTAGCGTAACTGTACTCCAAACAGCTCGTAGAACGTGTGTAGACTACTGGAGCCAGGACATATTAGCTCTTATACCCAGTTTTATGACAGTATTTCCGGGCTTTAATATGTCAAGTGGACACACAGGGAAAACCAGCTTCAAAGTCCAAAACGCTGAGTTTTCAAAGCTCGTCATCTACAACAGTTATTGCAGAAGCTCAGTTCCCAAGAATAAGTCAAACCTAATATTTATACATTTGACATTGTTGTTACACGCTATTTTAGATTTATAAATGGCACATTGATCTTCTACAAGTAGCCTACTAAACTGAAAGAAAAATCACCTTCCAAAACCTTAAAACAAATGAAGTCAAGGAAATGCAACAATTAGGCTAACTTTCCCTCCAAGTTAGGCATGCTTAGGTAATATTATGATGTCAAACCAGAGAAGGAAAAAAACACCTTACTGCAAGATTAGAGATACACCAAGACATTGAAAAGTGTAGTTGAGAAAATACTGTCAAAGTTCTCATAACATATATGTAAACTGTAGCAGATTTTTCTTTAGAAGAAACAACAAAATCAACAAGTGCTATAACAGTATGCATACTCTTCACTCTATTATTAGGCCGCTTTTTGTACTACGTAATGATGGATTGAGTCACATGGTATTGTTTCACTTTTGACCTGCAAATCTCTCCCCTCCCAGCTTTATGTTTAATCTTCTAGTTTTCAGGATTATGCAGTCATTCAAGCATTCTGTATGCTGACTCATATTCTTGCCAAGAAAAGATGTAAGGTTTGCAAATACTCTGAAGTTAGTGTTTCATTTTTTCAGATCAGTATTGCTTTCCCACAGAAACAAACAGTGTGGATTCATGCAGGAGGGTCCATAAATATTTAAGCAGCTTGCATAAGAAAAAGCTTCATAATTCTGTTAATTTAAGATCCCATTCTGAAGCTGGTATTTGAGCATATATTTACTGCAATAACTCTTCCCTAACAATGGACAATGGTATTCTTTTGAAACTGAAAAGCTGCCCCTCGTATCCACGAATACTGTTGAAAACCAAAGGCCACATAGTTCAGGTTACATAGAACACTACTTCATCTTCAAACACAGCAAACCCTAGCAAGTTTACTGTTATAATATATGACAGTGTAGAAGTTTTATTTTTTTTCACACATCCATAGTAAATGGTTAAAGGCAGCTTTCTCCCAGAAACTGTGAAACATGCAATGATGAATACCTATCTGCTTCCACACCATTTGAAACCTCAGCTGCACAGCCTCCTTCATAGAGGTAAAACTTTCCAAGTAATTCTCAGCAGCACACAGGCACCCAGCGTGTCTATAATGTGACCGAAAGATCAGAAACTTGAACAGGATTTCAAGTCAAATTGGGTTTTCTGTTTTCTTGGATGGTTTTTTTGTTTGTTTGTTTGTTGGTTTTTAATCCTTGTCAGCTGATTTCAACATTTTCAGAACTTTAACAAAACATGCTGACACGGATTCATTCCTCTTAGGGATCCCTGTGAACCTCAAAGCAAGGTGTTTTACTGGCTGTATACAAAACTCTTACTAAACACTCTGTGACTAGTTGTCACACTTTGGCATGGGAAAAAACTTTTCTAACCTTCTATGAAGTTCTCATATATTGGTCAAAAAGGGTTTTCCTTATGATCCAACTCATTATTATTTTGACTGTGCTTTTCAAAAAGAACTATAGAAGTAACGTGACCTGCTGAAAACCATAAAACAGAGGATTTCCATCCCTTGTCAAAGGAGCAGAGAACTGGGGAAAGATTGGGAATGTGATAATAGGGCAGATCAGAGACCAATGCAGCAAAAGGTTATTCCCTTTGATATTGAACACCACACCATTTCAAAGCAGATTGACAACTTAAGTTTTAAAGGTTCCCCAAAGGAAAAGGGTATCAGTGCAGACAACTCACAAAGCTGCTACTCCAGAGATGAACAACACAAATGAAAGGTGGGGCTTCCTAAAGGAACTTACTTTTACTAGTTTCTCCAGCTTCTTCTTTCCCAGTCTTCCCCACAGCCTACATGCAGTTTTTTCTTTACATTCCTATTGTCCTGTTAACTTCTACTTTTACCGTCTTTCATAACACCCAATGAAACTTGTCTAGTCAGTGTTTTACATTTTTAGCAGTCTTTTCCACAGACTTTGTGAATAAACCAAATCAGTGGATAAAATGAAGATAATGACAATAAAGACACTCTTATCTTAACTTCTGATTACTGTGTTACAAGAAATATTGGGTTAAAGCATCAATACTCTTATTTCTTAAGTAGTTATCACATGTAGCTGCTTGGCCTTACTTTCCAGACCACACGTCATTTCTCACTCCATATCACTGTATGTTTAATAATCAAACTGGTAGTACACCCTTATCCTTCTAGCCTTCAGTAGTAAACATGGTATCGTAATCAATGTCCAAAACCATTAAAAGAAGATATTTTGTCTCTTTATTTTCAGAATAAAGCATCTCCAAATGTAATATTTCCCTTTGTAAGAATGAGACCCAGCATCTTTCGTATGGACCACTGTTTATTCTATGCTTAAGACACTGGAGAGTGTATTACCTTGTACATGTGTCTGTGGGAGTTCTCCATCTAGGGCATTAAGTACCAGTAATGTATTCTACAGTCTAGAGTACTACAAAGACGCCACAAATCTATCACCAAAATAAATTCCAACATTTGACACTAAGCAAAATGTGTGACAGATCCTTTCAGACAGATACTGTTACTGCTCGTTTCCTGCTTATAGGCCAGTGCGTGTCTATTAGTTTGTTAGGGCATCACTAAAGCTTATCTATTTTCCTAAGCCTTTGGAAATACCTTCTTTGAAACTTAAGACATCTGCGATCACACCTTAAAAGACTTATTTATCCTCAGACTTCTACCCTTCCCCAGACATAAGGCCTTTCCTAGGGTGTACAATAGAGATTTTTTTTCTGTAGCTTCTCTATATGTTTCTCAGCAGAAAAAAGGGATTACAGTAAAGTGCAAGTAATCCTCTGACCATACTGAGCTCTAATGTATTTTAGCCTGTATTCCCTGTCTCCACACTATCTTATCAAGAAAGGCAGGGACAGTTAGGGCAAACCCATGTGCAAACTTACAGTGAAAACAGATGAATAACAGTTATTTGAAGTGGATGAGTGTCATACTTCTTTCTATTGAGTTTTGTGGTTACTTGATCTTCTGAGTTTTGGCCAAACTGTCCCTACCAGAGAAAGCATCAAATGATGTCAGGGGACCTTGAATATGAGATGACAGATCATAAGCCAGATTTATCAATCAAAAGGTATCTTGAATGTTTATACATTTTCCAATGAGACTGTTTGAATTAAGATCAGGTATCTTTTGAGGAACTTTCAGTTAGTATGCTACATTTTAACATAATATACCTAGCAAACACCTGGAAACCCAAAAGCTGTTCACACTAGACAAATTGTCTATTAAATATATTTTTCATCAACACAGTCAAAAAGTTAAGAAAACAAAGAGTGCAAATATGAGACAATTAATTTCAACTCTCATGAAAAGAGGAGACCTAAACCACAACATCAGAAAAAGTGTCTTTAGGATCAATTCAATGGTAGTTGCTTTTCTTAAGCCTGCTGTAACATGACAAAAAACATTTGTTTTCCATATTTGATTTTCATCTGATTTTTATCTGATTTACTTTTTAAGTCTCCAGAAAATTGTCTATACAAGATTTACAGGAAAAGACATACAACCGCTTTATCAGTATAAGTTTATCAGGAGTGTTTCAATATTTTTCTACTATGATCGTGCACCTGGTAGTACTTGTCAAGAAAAAAAAAAATCATGAAGTAGCACTCAGCACTACATTCAAGTAGTCTAGGCTCTTGAACAGTTAGGGATAGAAGAATACTTTAAAACAGAAAAGTAGTAGAATTGCTTAGCTACAAACACAATGTAGTGGTTTTAATCATGTGAAAGAATTAGGCCAAAAATCAAATCCATCAGAATCCAGTAAGCACTCAGAAGATTAACCAAAAATAAGCTATAAAACATTCCCATTCAAGCTACTCTTACATTTTACTCTCTGCTAGCAATGTGTGAATTTGCTAATCCCAAATACTGCTTTTCTCTAGTTCTCTAGTACAGGAAAGTTATGCAAAGACATCTGCATTTGTGGGCCTCCTTCACTAATTAACATATGGTCACCACATGGGACAATGACAATTTTATACAGTTGATCTTTGCACTTTTTAAATTTATCTTAAAACAAAATTACTCAGATGATCAGTAATTTTGAGCATTATTCCTCCACTTTCTCCAAACACCATATTCGTAAAATGCAGTTTTAGGTACTCTGCAGAAATTCAGAAAACTCATGCTAAACTTCTGAGAAGAGTTTGAACATTCTGCCCACTGCACAATGCAGTATTTGCATTAAAAAAGTAAAAATACAGACACTCTTAGGGAATGAATACATTATATATTTATTCAAGGCTAGTTGTCCTCTGCACACATTGTTTCAAGAAAACAACATTTCCTAAAAGGAAAGAAAAATATTTCATGTCCATCTTCCAGAAGTTTTACAGACCCTGGAACTGTAACACACCCCCATCAGAAAAGAGTATTTGTTCTTATTGTTCCTCTGCCATATTAAAGTGAGATAACTTTTGTGAAAAAAAGGACCTGTCTGGACCTATTTGTCCATTATGAATAGAATCATAGAATCGGTGAGGTTGAAAGGGACCTTTAAGATCATCAAGTCCAACCATTAACCTGCCCTGACAAAAAAAGCCCTTCTAAAACATGTCCCTAAGCACCTCATCTACCCTTTTCTTAAACACCTCCAGGGATGGTGAATCCACCCCCTCCCTGGGCAGCCTATTCCAATGTTTAATAACCCTTTCAGTGTAAAAATGTTTCCTGATACCTAATCTAAACCTGCCCTGACATAACTTGAACCCATTTCCTCTTGTCCTATCCCTTGTCCCCAGGGAGAAGAGCTCAGCCCCCATCTCTCTACAACCTCCTTTCAGGTAGTTGTAGAGGGTGATGAGGTCTCCCCTCAGCCTCCTCCTCTCCAGGCTAAACAACCCCAGTTCCCTCAGTCGTTCCTTGTAAGGTTTGTCCTCCAGACCCCTCACCAGCTCCGTAGCCCTCCTCTGGACACGTTCCAACACCTCAATGTCCTTCTTGTAGTGAGGGGCCCAAAACTGAACGCAGTACTCGAGGTGGGGCCTCACCAGTGCCGAGTACAGGGGGATGATCCCTTCCCTAGTCCGGCTCACCACACTATTCCTGATACAGGCCAGGATGCTGTTGGCCTTCTTGGCCACCTGGGCACACTGCTGGCTCATATCCAGCCGGCTGCCCACCAACACCCCCAGGTCCCTTTCTGCCGGGCAGCTTTCCAGCCACTCCGCCCCGAGCCTGTAGCGCTGCTTGGGGTTGTTGTGACCCAAGTGCAGGACCCGGCACTTGGCCTTGTTGAACCTCATGCCATTGGCCTCAGCCCATCGGTCCAGCCTGTCCAGATCCCTCTGCAGAGCCAACCTACCCTCCAGCAGATCAACACTCCCGCCTAGTTTAGTGTCATCTGCAAACTTACTGAGGGTGCATTCGATCCCCTCGTCCAGATCATTGATAAAGATATTAAAGAGAACCGGCCCCAGCACCGATCCCTGGGGGACACCACTTGTGACCGGACACCAACTGGATTTAACTCCATTTACCACCACTCTCTGGGCACGGCCATCCAGCCAGTTCTTTACCCAGCAAAGAGTACACCTTTCCAGGCCATGAGCAGCCAGTTACTCCAGTAGAATACTGTGGAAAACGGTGTCAAAATCTTTGCAAAAATCCAGGTAGATAACATCCACAGCTTTTCCCTCATCCACCAAGTGGGTCACCTTATCATAGAAGGAGATCGGGTTTGACAGGCATGACCTGCCTTTCATGAACCCACGCTGACTGGGCCTGATCACCCTCTTCTCCTGCATGTGTCGTGTCATGGCACTGAGGATGATCTGTTCCATGACCTTCCCAGGCACCGAGGTCAGACTGACAGGCCTGTAGTAAATGAACATTTAACCAGAAAATGAAAGGAAATAGCATGGCATCTAATGCAGTAAGAGAACCCTTAATATCAAGTAGAAAAGTGAACATGACTAAATTCCCAGGTCAACCAGTTTGATTTTTTTTTTCCTAGCAAGCACAGTGGTTATTCTGAAGCCTTTTTGACACTGTCTTCTTGCACTGCTTTGAAGGTAATAATTTTTAAGCATTTAAAATCCTTCGTATTGCCAATCGTTCTTGCAAGGTTCCTTCTGAGTATTTTCAGTGTAGTCCAAGTGATTCCTAGCATTTCTTATTTTTATGAGCCAAGCACTTATCCTTATTCAGGGAGGATGGAGGGGGAACTTAACTTGTCTTAGTTAACTTGAATTTATCTGGAGTGAAGCTCTACTGAAGGCAACACAATTTGTCATTTTCACATTTAACGTGATGGGTCAAACATTACACAAGGTTATACAGCCTTTCTCAGCCTCATTAGCCATGTGGCAACTACTCTTAACGAAGTCTTCACAAAGATTTTACCTTCTGTTAAACTGAATTAACTAATTCAAGTTAAACCCTTCCCCTCTTTATTTTTTCTAGTTAAAAAGAAGCTAAGACTCAGTTCTAGCAGAGATCTTTAAAGGCCAGCTGTCTGGTTTTCATCTGTGATGTAAGTTCCATTTAAACAGAATCATTAAGTGCAGTTTTTAACTGAAATTAGTTAGTCTTCCCTTACAAAATTAATCTATTAGGTTTCAACAGATCAACTAATTTAATTTCACAGTCCTACAGCCTTTCCTGGCCAACACTAGATTAAGTTTTTAATCTATTAAGGCTCAAAATTTACGTCCCATGTTTTCTTATGTTTAGTTTCTACAGAGTGTTCAAATAACACCAGTTATATTTCTTGAAGTTTTTTATAATATATATATTTGTATGTATTTGCCTAGCTAAAAACTGACCTGCCACAAGCTGCCTCCAGTTAAAAGTTCCATTTTCATAGAAGATTCCGTGAACAGTAAGATAAGGGGAGGGAGAGGAATCGTGTCTCCTAAAAATCTCCGAGACTGTGTGGTTGCATTGTTTTTTTGTAAAATAAATGTATACTTTAAAATAAGAAGATTGAACATTTTTTCTTGGCTTCTGCTTTCTAATTCTCACAGGTTGTACTTCACATCTCATTATCTCGTTGGTTTTCACAAGGTTTTATAAGCTTAGGTAAAACTTCTCACTGAGAGTCAGGTGTTTTGAAATTCTTTCCCTTTTTCCCCCTGAATCTCTGAATATTCCAGGTACAAAAGGTTTTTAAACTGTCTCCTAAGATTTCTTCTGCAAGTGTATGTGTTCAAAAGATAGTTCTCAGACTGGCTGGGAGATTTGACTGCAAAGTTAGAAATGGGCAGCGTAAATGAAATACTTGTTACCAAGTCAGATATTAAACAGAAGAAACCTAATTTTTTCCCCATTTTAACAAATGTCAGAAAAAAAGGAGCTATTTATTTTTCAGATAGGATAGAATAATACATGTGCCACCTCCATGATGAGATTTAAGAGCATCAGGTAACATCGCTAGGAAGAATTATCATTGCTTACAGAATTTGTATGCTTTCTGAACTTCTGAAGTCCATTAAAACTAAAATGTAACTAGAAATAAAACAAACTCAACAGATAAAAAAGTGAGTATTTCTGGCTTATTTTCTAACCTCCAGACTAGAGAATGTAAAAGAGAAGGGGAATTTGAAAAAATTAGACCGAAAAACATACATTCAAAATAGGATTACCTTCACCAAATAAAAATTAGGTAAATGATAAATACTGAATTTTCTCAGCAGAGGAAATATGAAAATCAAATACCCTACCTCTTTCAGAAGAAATAACAGCAATAACAAATTACATTTATGGAAAGAAAATGCATGAGTTGGTCAACACCAGAAATTTACATCTACTTCTCATATTTGTGCAACTGCACAGCACACAAAAAAAAATATTATTTTCAAGCACAAACCAATTACAGAGCACACTTGCTGAAAGACCTTAAAATTTGTTTAAGTAGAAATGACACCTATACAAAAGGCTTCCAAATTAAATGAGCCCTCAAATTTACTAGCTCTTCCAACCAAAACAAATCCTCACAACAAAAGCCATGTTTAAGTACTGAAAATAGCTATGCTTTCAACCCTTGAAACAAAAGAACTACCTGAGATATCTTATACTTTGTCAGCTCCTTTGGGCAAAGAATTCCAAAAGATTGGAAAGTATGACGCATCACATGTAGAAAGAATCCTTACTAAACTTGTAATACGAGTAAACCATTACGAATTTAAGACTCCTGATTGATTTTCAGTGTGCTTAAATTAGTCCAAATACGTGCAAAACAGACCTACAGAGCAAAGCTTAGAAATATCAGGCCAGTTTTCATCTCTACGTTTTTGTTGGAAGCCTACAAGCTTGTGCTCTACAAGGTAAAAACTCAGTTCAAGAGCAAAATTTTCTATCTTTAAAAAAGATGAACTGTAAGTAGCAAAATGAATAGCTAAACAATTTCAGTTATACATTTGAGACGATCCTAGGAAAGCATATTAGATAAGGCCATTTTAAATAATGATACAGAAAACAGTTCCTCTGTTTTCTTCTCAGTTCTCATCCCTGTACAGAGTCAGTACATTAGCTCCAAAAACCTCCAGAAAAATTCTGTCATCCCTGCACTTGCTTGGACAACTTGCAAACTAGCAGGCAAGCAACAAGACATCCTTGACCTGGATAATCCTGTGAGCCCTATGGGTCAACCAGAGACACTGTCAAAGCAACCGTGACTCAGACATATGGAGAAATTGCCATATGTAGGTGCCTTCCTAATTACTAAGTCTGACTGAAGGGGTCCTTACAGTAAGAAATTATTAGTTCTCTGAAAACAGCACACATCTCTGAAGAATTCAGCCAGGTAGAAGCTCTGCTTGGGACACATGCAACAGCAGTTATCTTGAATTAACGCGTTCTCTAATTTTCTGTGCTCCCCTTGTCATGAACTGGGCCAAAGATATCACTGGGTCACTACCAAGGGGTAGGAAAGTCTTATGCCCTTGGCTCTATCTGCAAACCCACATAGCACTGGTGAAATTTGAAAGGCAGTCTCCTGAAGGGCAGTGAAATCTCATTCCCCAAAACCTGCCCTTAATACAAATGGTGATTAATGGGGACAAACAGTATCAGGAAGTAAATATCTGTTATCTTTTCTACCACATATAGACTTGAATCAACAAGCAATAAATGATCAGGAGAGCATTTGAGTGTAAATGAAGTTGCAACTCTGCCTTTCACAGCTGATTTACTAGTTTGGGGGACAAAACTAGACTGAAAACACCAAAGTTATATTTAAAGCATGAGGGGAATTAGCTCTGAGAAACTAGTGGTCTGATCCTTGGGCTGAACTTGGGCTCAGAGTGGGGAGAAGAGGACTGCTTCATTTCCCATTCCTCGTCCTGCATTTGAATTAGATGCTTGAGTCTCCGCAGTTTCTTTCCACAGACTGAAACTGAACACCTTACAAGGGCTGAATCACTGCAGCCCACTGCATTACTCAGGTCACCAGCTGGGTAGACTGCTCCTCTCTACCTGCAACCTGCATAAACTTAAGAGACCTGGGCGATGGGAGAAGGTCATGAGAAAGAAGACACAAGCATGAGCATGCTCGAAGCACCTTCGTAAGTAGTTCCGTTAGTTTAAAACAAAACCAAAGATAAACACTAGCCTACTTATTTTACAGCAAAAATTTTGTATCACCTTAAAATGACAACAAACTTTGTAGCAGAGGATTCATTCAGCCACTGACAATTTCCAGCATAGCTAGCTGGTTAATGACAGAAACAATTTAGACATCCCCCCACATGGAGTTTGGCTACTATCAGTCTTGAAATAGCTGGCCAAGTCAGTCTGGAACATAAAACAAGCTGTAAAGTGTTAAGATTCAGGAACTTCTACAACCAAATCCCACCCTTTTTAACAGGGAATTTACATGCTGGGAGTGGGCAGAAAGGATCAGACTGTTTTTCTGCCTTAGAAAGAAACAATAGCAAGAAAAAAAGAAAAAAAAATTAGATAAATGTAAAAATAAAAATTACTTGCTGAGGTAACAATGGAGTGAAACTTGGAAAAAGTTCCTGGCAAGGAAAATAGTAGGTTTGAGGTAAATTGCTCCTTTTGTAACTTGTGTGAAAGAAAAAAATTGGAGGTGAAACAGATACACTTCAAGAAATTTGCCACCAACGCTCTAATGAGAGAGCAGAAAGCTGGTGGAAAAGCTTTGTTGTGAGGAAATGTCCTGTTAAAAATCCCTTTTAGACCTTTTCTCCAATTTGTCAAAGGATCATTTTTACTGACTGCTGTCTTCTAATGCACCGCCATTCCTTCCTTGAATGGTGTTGTCTGAATACTTAATAAATATGTTGCCTGTAGTATCACTCAGATAATTACTGAAACATTAAATATAAATACAGGTGAGTTGTTGCTGAAATCCACTCTGCAAATGTGGACATTCTGACATTTAAAAACACTGTCGAGATGGCCAACTGTTTGAAAAGCTGTATCCAACTACATTTGTTATTATTCCTCTAACTCCTGTTTCCCAGTCTTGCTTACGAGAGCATTACGCGAAACACGGAAAGCTTTGCTAAACCAAAATTGCCTTTTTTCCTATGCTTCTGGTGTACCATCTCTATTTGCAAGATATGAGTGTTATCTTCAACTGTGGCATTTCATCTGCCAGGTGATATCTTATATTTAAACATGAAGAGGGCTTTATGATTAAATCCAATATATTTAAAACACCTAAATTACCTAAGCAAACTGATAGCTAAAATTGGTTTTGATAAAACCAAAATTAATACCAAAATAGATGTCAGTTGGAAGCCGAATACAGGCAAAGTAATTTATATGAAAGGATTAAAAAAAAGTACTACTTTGAATCTCAATTTATTTTGCTTTGGTCTTTTTTTTTTTTTTAAATACACTATTTGGCTTGTTTAAAACCTGTATGATGATTGACAGCACCACATTAAGTTAAAAATGACAGGCAGGCATTGTACTTTCAATAGCAGAATAACATCCTACAAAACCTGAGCACAATGCTACAAGCAGCACCACGTACTTCTACAGTCAAGGTGGTATGAAACTCTTCCGTAAAAATACTCCGACTAACCTAAAGTATCATTCCCCAGTACTTCTTCAATTTGTTCTTTTCAAAGGCACGTACAAAATAAATCATGATATCTCCTGTTCCTGATTTCCTTGACTACAGGCGGATTATTCCTGACGCCTGTTTTATGAGTAACCTCACAGGTACTCTGCCTACTTTCGGCACACAAAAACCTGAAAGCCAAAGTGTTGCTGAGTTCTGCACACCGGGAAGCCATAATTATTCTTCCTACACAGGGGAAATAAGCTAGCACAGTCTAGTTGGGAAGTGCATTTGTGGGCAGGTTCTCTTTCTCTTTTACCGTGCATTAGCAGCAAGTACTAGCACAAATTTCTTTTAAGATGTAATCACTCAAAGCAAAGAAAATATACCTATCCACAAAGGTTTTTCATAAATTTCTAGCAGACATGAAATATTAAAGGGGAAAAGATACTGGGGAAAAAGAGACACTGCTCTTCAGGAAAGTAAAATTATCTCCACTAGACCTCAAGTCAAAGGTATGCCAGAATAACTATACAGAGTGTCCACAATTGATATAATTTGAAATTTTATGGACCTGGACATTTTTCTTATGCTAAAAAAAAAAAATCTTCTCTCCCATATAATGCTATGATGCATGAGCCAGACTACGTATATTGAGAAGTGGAGTACAAAATGGAGAATTCCAGGCTAGGACATGTTTTCTCATTTTAGACACTTGCAACATTGAGAAAAATTTTTCTCAAGAATTTGGAAAGGTGAGAGCAGCTATAGTTTCACCACTGCAATGAAAAAGCGTGCCACAATTTCTTTGTAGACTGTTGGGCGCGTTGGGGAGGGTTGCTCTAGCCACTGCAGTCCCCTGTTTCAAATGAGATTTTTTACACTAACAAATATCACTATAGATCCCTCCAGAGGAGTAATAGCATGAAACTACAAAAACTTACTTCATAAGACCAGAAGGACCCTTTGCTTATCAGACATCTGCTTGCCCTCAGGTGACTCTTAACTAGTTAACGCTGCATTCTGTCTTAGAGCTATTTGACATTACAAAATACTCCACAGAATAAGAACATACTAATAGGCAAAATAACGCACTGTCTTGGTTGATTTGTGTGGAAAAATGGTTATCATGGAAACCTCTGAGACAGGAAAAAAATGCTAACCTATAAAATCATCACTCTCACATAAATTTTAGTTTCTTCCCTCCTGCCCCCCCC
>VXBO01010734.1:1211-17909 GCA_013400135.1 Rhinoptilus africanus | reverse complement strand
CCCCCCTTCCTCACTAATTTCCACTTTATAAGCACAATGACAAATGTACATTTTCATGGGCATTTAACTCTCAGTTGCTGAAAGGATTTATGAACCATAATTATCTTTACAAGACAATACAAACACAGTAAGATACAGGGGAAGAAAGTAACATGACAAATTGAGATGTAAGAAACAGAGGTTTGCGTGGGGTCTTATCTTTATATTCTGGCACTAGATATGAAAGACAAAACTTCTGCATAATCTATTTATCTGATTGATGTTGATAAGACTGTACTATAAAGAACAAATCCAATAATTCTAGGGGTGGTGCATCAACTTACAGTGTCTTACAACCAGTTCTAACAATTACAAAGGTGGTTACCTAGTAAACGATTTCTCCTGTTGCAGTTTTGAAGTGCCTTTAATGTTAATGCAGAAGTTACATTTGCAGAGCCTTTCTCTGGCAAAATGGTTCAGTGAATCTGGAAAAGAGTCAAGATCCAGCTGTGACATAAAAAATAAAACAAACTTCACTCTTAAGATTTAATATATGCTGTGCATCTAAAACGTTTTTCTAATATATATTTGTTTTCCTGCCAATCCTCACCCACCCATCTATCTCTTCAGCGTGATTCCATGGGATACAGAATCTGTTCCTCAATCTCAACATCAGGCACTGAGGAGACCCATCTCCTCATCTCGCACAGCTGGAGGCTGCCCATTTGCAGGAAGGGTGCAAGATATAACTGCAGCCTTCAGGCTGGGGCCCTGGGCCAACTGCAGCAGGTTTTTTTTTATCTTTTCATTTGTAGACCCTTAAGCAATTCTAGACATTTGAATTATAAGTCCCTAGGGAAATTTGCAGCTGTAGATCAGTGCAGTGCATTAGAATTTCCTTTTCTCTAGCACTTTTCATGTAATTAAAGCATCTCTAAGCAGGCTATCACCCTGTTACCTGCACTACCACAATAAAAACTTGTGTGCCTCACCCATCAGCGACACTTTGAAAGCGATTCACTGTGGGTTCGGGTCTGTGAAACTTAAAGCTGCAGCACCGAAGCCTAGTAGAGCATCTGTTCATCATTCTTCCTCGTCTGAACAATTAATGAAGCTGCCAAATGCAGGCATAGTGGAACTGTGAGGGTGTCAAAGTAGCCCTAAGCATAATGATTTTTGTAATTTAAACATCTTTGCAGAAAGTCCTTAACATGTGGCATTACTTTGTGGAGAGAATTCTGCATATCTGTGAGATAACGTATTTGACTTAAGCTGGCAATGCTCATGTCTCTATCTGTATATCAGCAGACAGACACCCTAGTGATTAATTATTTTTTTATCATGTCTGTGTTTGTCTAATCTGTTCTCAGCACATTCGTTCATGTCTTTTAGGAGCTTTTCAAATAATTTATGTCTTTTAGAGGTCCTTCAAAAGATCACCTTCAACAAAGTTTTGTACCGCCCCCACCCCCTGCCAGATGTTAACTGTCCTTAGATAACCAGAATAAAAGGCTTTCTATCAATAGTGAAAATCTTGTATTTAGACTCTGAATGGGACAGAAATACATTGAAACTTGGTTCAAGGCATTCACTAGGAGTATAAAGCTTTATACACTATAAGTTATATAATATGGATATGGAATGAGGCTTAGCGAAGCTACCGAAGAACTGACATTTCTGATTTTAAAAAGCAGCTGTTACACTTTTTGTCCAGAGGCCAACACAATTTAATTTCTGGGTTACTAAGAGAGCTTTTTGCCCCACAAGTAATGAGATATGATTTATTTTTTTAAGATTAAGATTAGGCCCTGCATATCTATATTAAATAGAATTTAGTTGAGATGTTTAAGCTTTGCAAAACAACTAAGTCTTTAAATGACATAAATTTATATGGCTCCCTTTCTAGATGGTCAGCAGTTTGCAGTGATCCCAAGTTCTGAAAGTTGTGAAAATTGTGAAAGTTGACTGCCAATAAAAAATTCCTGGAGAATGTTAGAAACTAATCTCAGATGTTTTCAGTGTATGTAAGTTGTACCAAGAACCTGTCGGTATACACATTGTGGAATAGCCACAGGCGTTTTATCAGCACAGTTAAGAGACTGATCACAGCTAGCACATGTAAAGTAGGATCAGATTCATTTTGTTTAACCCCAAACCCAAAAGCTAATATCTTCAGAACAAACTACTGTGAAAGCCCGTGAGTTGCCATGAAAATTTAGGATTACTGGAGTTTGGCCATTAACAAAGGAAAGTACAAATGTCACCTGTTTGACAATGAATAGTTACTCAGTTCTTCTTTATCCAGCTGTAGACTACCTACTGCAGTTACTAGCCAATCTTTAATTATATGTAAGAAACTTAAGAGATGAAACAAATCCCAATACACCACTACAAATTCAGGAATATTATATTCTGACTAGTTCTCCCACTAGCTCTCAATGGCCATATTTTTTAAAATACAGCTTCATCATGGCTTTTTTATGACTGAAATAAAGAAAAACTGTTGCACTAAACAATAACAGTTTCCTGTTTCTAACATAATACCTGTGACTGAGTGATATTCTGACTGGAAAATTCTGTAAGTATTGCTATAAGTAGTCATATGTGCAACTACTGCAAATGTTTTGCTATTACAAAATAACTCAAAACACTGATGCACAAAATAGTCCCTTCTGTTTTGTTTCTCAGTCTATGAAAGACACAACTGGCTGTCTCTTTCAGTACCAAGGTAAATTAATATGGCTTTTATCAAGATAGAAGAACTGGGAAAACTTGTTAAAAAGACAAGGAAAGCGGAGGATTAACCACTTTTGTAAATTGGCCTTCCCAACTTAGACAAGGTTTTAATTTCTCCATCCTGCAGATCATGGCATTTGATAAAAAAACAGCTGCAAAATTACCAGTATCACTTAAGCTCATTCAATGAGATATGCTTTACATCCTCTTGCAGCCATGAGTAGAAAGTCTGATGCAAAAAACCTGTAGGACATCATATCAGTTATAGGCATTTTAAAAAAAACGGAGATGTGTCTCAGGCAAAGAAATTTATGTTTTGCAAAAAAAGGAAAATGTGAATGGAGTTTCAATTTCATGTTTAACTATTACAAGAAAATAAACAAATTGAATTAAGAATAAATATTAAGGATAAATATTTCCAGAAGAGACCAATCATATTCAGCTATTCTGGGAAAGCTAAGTTTTGGTCCAATGCTGTTATAATTAAGCAGCTGACAAAGACTGTATCTCCACACTTGCTGTCATGTTAGACTAATAACCAATACTCCACTTCTCTACTCCTAAAGCTCTTTTTTAAAAAAGTTTTTAAAAGAAGGTAAGAGAATTAGGCATTGTTTAAAAACTAGCGTGTTCTCCAGATCTAAATTGAAGTGCCTTCTAGTGCAATTTCAATTTGAAAAAATTTAAGTATCAGGGCTACAGTTAGCCCACTTGCTAATAGTTTCTCCTTATTTTATTACTTCAAACAAGAAACAAAAGAACTTCAGAAAAGGTTTACAGAGCTTGGCAGAGAACCAGTCTGGACTTGGAAACTGTCAGCACAGAAGGTCCTTAAGAGCAGTTTTACGATCATCTTTTGCTTTGTCTGTACTTCCTCAGTCAGCTGTGAAAGTTCATTTTCCTATACGTTAATTTCTTTCTTTATCTTGTAGATAAAACAAAAAGCTCGAGTCACCACCTACAGCTCATTGCATTAAAATTGCTACTAACATATACGTAAGTTACCATCTTTAAAATGTTTACAATATCCCATCCAAATAAACGATCCTTAAAGTATCTTTGCCTACTTTATTTACCATTTGATTTCAGCTTCTGAAGAGCTTCTGCAGGATCACACTTCTTTCAACTAAAAAAAAACCCAAAACAAACCCCAAAACAAAAAACCCTAAACTAATCACTCCTAAAATCAGAGTACAAAGTCAAAGATTTCAGTTCTGGTACCTGAGTGTGATCTAGAAATATTAAACCACTGAAGAGAAGGCCAATGCTCACAATGATTAACACTTTTTCCTGCTTTGCTAAGTTATGCTTTACAGTTCTTAATGTCTTTAATTTTTTTTTTGTTTTAAATTTAAGAGATCCATGCATTTCAATATGGTATTTCTAAGGAAACTGTGTTTATGCGGGGAAGCAAGAAAAACAATACAGAAATATAGTCTATACTACTACTTAAACAAGGTCTGAAGTCACTGGAAGATTGCTTTCTTGGGACAGTAAGATGCAGAATTATCAGAATTTGCTTGCAGTTATTTCCCAAATTAACCAATGACTTTGCCTAAAGTAAATAAAAATTCACAGTATTATTTTTTTAATAAATACACAAAACCAAATAGATTTAAATTTTGTATAAGATCTGGATACAGTCCTGGACTCTAGATGGCCCTCTTTGTGAAGTAGGACTGGATCTGATGACCTCCAGAGGTACCTTCCAACCTCAACTATTCTGTGGTTCTGTGGTTGATCCTCTGAATGACCATCCAGATTCGATACCATGCAAATGAAACTGTTCTGCACAAGACATTTATCCTAACTTGACAGAAGCACTTGCAATCTCATTGAGATGTAGCAGCAGTTTTCCAAAATCAAATTAAAAAGGGAATAAAATGTAGATTAGTACGTACAGTTGTAGCTTTGAATGCTACCATTCAATGCCACCATTTTATCTTTTAAACATACTTGTTTTAACAGTTCCTCTCACTAAAAGCTTTACATCTTCTTGTCTCAGAAATTTTATTCTCATCTCCAAACATAAATAAGAAAGCTTGGTTTTCTATCAAGACACGTTTTGATGTGTTCAGCTCCATCAAACATTTTGACTTCTAATATTGTGAGCTAATGATGCAGCGTATGCTTTTCAGATTGACATATTCAGTGTTTTTTCCTCATCTCTTCCCTGTTCACCCAGTTTCATGATATTTCTAAGTACTCATCACCTAAATTTAAAATTGATAAAAACATTTCAATGTTACCAGGCAGAGGAGGGATCAAGATAGCATAACTCTGTAAAAACAGTTTTCTTTTGAGAACCATATTGAAATCACAAGATCAAAGGAACAACTTCATTGCTATGCCAAACACAATTAGAAGCATATCGATGTGAATAAAGTACATAACGCTACTGGTTTTTTATATAGCTAACTCACAACTCTTAAGACTTGGAACACTAACTCTTCCTGCACTCTCAAGAAAAAAACAAAAAACCAAGTTATTTTTGTTCTTAACTCACCATCTATAAGATGTAATATGTAAGTATGTAAAATATGATAATATGTAAACCCCTAACTTGAATGCCATATAGTTATAATGGAGTTACTGTCCGTCTTCAGTCAATTCTTCACTACACAACTTCAGTTTCTGTATAAAATATGAAAGTCTTGATCCAAATCCTTTAAGTGTTTTGCACATAAGGTATTATAAACTCAAAATTGATTCAAAACAAGTGTTATGTGAGAAGATGGGAAGTCCTTAAAAAAGTCAGAAGGCCTTCACTGTCAATGCACATAGTTCATTTGAATGCAGGTTTCACATTACTCACTAAAGAGCAGCAGTACTCCAGTAAATCTTGGATTTCAGAAAGCATAGATCAATAGAATATTTGTAGTAGTCTGTTATGTCAAATGTTATTTCAGCATATCCTTCCTCTGTTCACTTCAAAAAAGCAATAACCAATTTCAGAAGACCAACAATGCTAGAAGCCTCTGGAGATAACCAGCGGAAAAGAACAACTTTCTCCACCTAGACTGCAATCAAATCACAGAAACATGGTCACACCAATGAACTGAGGCCAAAAATTGAAGAGCAGATCAGGTACTTCCATAGACATGCAAGGATGCACAACTGAGGGACAAAGGCCCTGAAGGGCAGCACCTGTTGCAAGTGTATTAAGGCTAATTTACAGGTATTGAAGACTAGGATTAGGACTGCAACTGGGGACTGATTACTTCACTTCTGCATTATTCTGCCTGGAAGTTCATTGCGTGGACCTGTACTTGCACCAAAGTGGAAGACGAAACTTCCTGATCTAACTAGGCAATGCCATACATCCCAAACCCGTCTGCAACTTCCCAGACCCGTTTGGTGATATGTTAAAAACATAAAACCATAGAATAATTCAGGTTGGAAGGGACCTCTGGAGGTCATTGAGTCCAAATCTCTGCTCAAACCAGTGTCAACTAGAAGAATTCAACAGTTGCACAAGATATCACTATTCCTTGCAAGTTCAGGGAATGCTGCACTGACTAAAACACGTCTTTCTGCATTGTGTTTGTATTTGTACTTGAGCATTTTTCAGTGAGAGCCAGCAAACATTTCTGGATCTACACAAGCATTAAAACTAGATTAAGAAAAACAACAGTGATAGTGTTGTTTGGCACAAAAAGGGAAAGGGCGGAAAGAGGGAATTGCTAGAACAATCTTAATTCAAGTATATTGTTTAAAGGATCTGAAAGCATCATGGACAAATCTGTTCTTATTCATGCAGTCCCCCACTTTGGGACACTTACATAACAGAGCATCTCTACAGAGCGTGGTTTAGCACAAGGAATTGGCAAGAACTGTTTTATCTGCACATCTGCTGCCAATGCACCAGTCTTTCAGGCTTTCATGAGCGATGCTCTTCTTAAAGGCCCAGGTTTTCAATTCATAGCTCTAGTTGCTGTCTCTACACTGATCTGGAGTTGTTCCTTATTTAAACTCCTGAAGAAGCATTGATCAAGATTAACGGTCTAAAGTACCTGTTCAATTGCACTGGCAATTGAATAGCTGTTCAGACTAACCCTACATCAACAAAATAGCAACAAGAACACATTTACCCATCATGCAAAGGCAGAAAAGCAGTGAGACCATGCAGGGCAATACTTAAATCACCATCTTTGATTGGTCCACAGGCTGCTGTGACTAACATTTAATCATATTCCAGTTGGCTGTCCCAGCTCTGCAGGAAAAAGCAAAAGCCAGCAGTCACCACCAGGTTTTCCATACAACCACAACAAAACATGAAGAACCCATGTTCTTAAGATACACTCTTTAATTACTTCATATTTGTGCAAAATGGGCCTTAAGAAAATGTTACAAAATGGAGTTTGGATCCAATTTTCAGTACCAAATTTATAGCACATTTGAGGAAGCAGAGAATTAGCGTGTAAAGTTTCTGATTTGGGAGTGGCTGTAAATAAGTATTGTGCTATCAGGCATTTTGCTTCAGTCCTATATCTCTTTTCCCACTCCTCTCATCCTTTTTTTTTTGAGAATGCAGATTAAATAAGATCATTTGTTTTAATCAAGATGCAGCTCACTGCGAGCAGGGTAAGGGTCAAGAGTGATGCATCACCTTAACACTCAAAACAGGGCATTTCACTTTGCACCAGAACTGTGCTATGAGTCAGATGCACAAAAATGAATGCTAAGCCTTTCAAGGAAGGAACCCCATTTCCAAAAAAAAATGCCAGAAAAACAGACAGAAAAGAAAATTAAAGTTCTCCCTAACCCTCCAAAAAACAAAAAAATCAAAGGAAAACAGCAGATACTTTTTATCATTTAGTTGAGATAGCCCGTTGCCAAAGATACTTTGGGATTTTACCTTTTTCCATTCCAAAATGCCACTGGTTTAGAGCTTAAGAGGAAATGCTCTATACTCCTTCACCGCTTATTAAATGAACCTTCAGCATATTTCTTATTTTTAAAATAAACCAGCTAAAATAGCAGCCTTTTCATATTTACTTACTAGTAATCCAGCTTTTATATGTACCCACTTCTACACGTTGAGTGAGTGTTCAGCCAGTGATCTCATCTTTCTCCTAAAAGATATTACTAAGACACATAGGTCACTTGCTAACTAGAATTTTCTGACACATATAAAATCTTCTTGCTATTTTGAGCTGAGTGAAAGTAATGGTGCTGCACCCGTTCTGGAGTTTTCTCTCAGGAGTTCAAGTCTAATGCCTGTTGCTTTATTTAACTGTCATGTAGCTAATAATCCATGTAAGGTGCTGCATTTTCCAAGAGCGTTTTTCTTCCCCCATATCTGATCTATCTTCAGCCAACTTTTCTAACATTGATCTAAGAAAAAGTGCTGCACAGTTGTAATCCTATATTTTTCACAGCTCTTCTCTGCCCTTCTTCTGGTCAAAGGTCCCATGGTTCTTTTACAGAGCATGGGTAGTGTTGGGGTTTTTTTCAAATATCAACTTAATTTTAAAACCCCACAGTTTACAAATATATTCCTTCTGTGGGTTCCAGTCAGTTGTCACTTCCCACTTCCATGTTGCAAACTAATACACAACTATGCTGATCCACCCTCTGAGGCATCTGCAGTTCAGCTAGAGTTCAAAAGAATGAAAACTTCAGCTAAGTGAAACCTATTCTATCCATCTCTCAAACAATTTCAAGATATCAATCACCTTTATACTGTAAGTACAGGTACCCAGTACAGTAAGACATGCTGTGAACACATCTGGTATGAAAGAGTCACCAATATGTGTATGTATTCATACATGCACGCTTCAGAGCAGGACCATCACTTAGGTTTTGTTTACCTCACTGATGATGACAGTGGCTGGTACTCTGTATAACTATCACAATACCTGTATTAGTTACTGAGGATTATTACAGAGTTGTACAAAGCCAGACTAGGGAAGTGATCATCCCCCTGTACTGGGCACTGGTGAGGCCCCACCTCGAGTACTGCGTTCAGTTTTGGGCCCCTCANATGAAAAGGTCAGTAATTGCTATTTCTGTTTTACAGTTCCTTATTTCTGATCTAGTTAAAGATGTCCCTGCTTACTGCAGGGGTGTTGGACTAGACGACCTTTAAAGGTCCCGTCCAACCCAACACATTCTATGATTTGCTGGTAATACTCTTACACAACAATATTAATACTGGACTTAATTCCTCAGCATCCAGAAAAAAAAAAATGCATATGTTGGATCTTCAGCCACAGGTAAGAGCTTTGCTCAAAAGCTTGTCTGCTGATTCCAGTAATATCACAGTAATTCCAGTTAAAGGTATCTCCTTTCCCTGTATATTCTGTCTCAGACAAAAAAAAAAAACCCAAAAATAAAACAAAACCAAACAACCAGCTCTAACAACATTATTGTCTCAGTCTTAACAGATCTGCTTCTCTTTTGTCTTAAATTGTGCTTGGCTTGTCTGTATGTAGGAGAAAATAATTGTCATGCAAAACTACCACATATGATGTCATTTATATTCTAGGTCTCCATATGCATCCTCAACTGTGGTTACTAAGTTTCTGATTCATACCAAGTGGTACATGTGTAACAACCAGATATATAACAACAGAATTGAATAGGTATCAGTAAAGGTTTGATTTGGTGCTTGAGCCTGATTTTGATAGCAGAATTGCTAAGTACAAAATCAGAATCTTCTAAACTGTAAAGTACACAAAATTAAAGAGGTTATTCAAAGCTAAGAAAAGCTATTTATATTGAGGTAATTACATTAATAACCATTTTTTTCATGAGCATGTAGAGTTAGCTTTCATATCTCCATAGGAATTTCTGGCAGTAAACATAACTTCTGGTAGCAAGCAGAAAACTTCTAAGAACATTTAAGAAATTGTGGGCCTGACTTGGTATTACTTACACAACATGCTGATTTCTTTCTCTTTTTAACAAATCTCGCTGTTACTAAATTTAGTTTGATTAAAGCACGAGCTTCCTTACTAAATAAATGGTGCAATCAGTTTGCTAAATATAAGCTGAACTAAGAACAAGAAAGAAAATGAGAATTATTTTTCTAGCACTTCCCATAACCCCAGTCTCCCTGTGAGTCCCCCATGGCCTCAACTCTATTTAAGGGACAAGATAAGTTGATTCCCCATTGAAGTGAACGATGACTACAGCAGATCTTAACTTAATGCAGATAAGATAATTTTACAAAATTTATATTTAAGGTGAAAATGCATAGGGTATGTACAGTGCATGATGCTGGCATTGAAAAATAATTTGTTTGCTACTTTAGGCCAAGACCAGGACAGAAAAGCCAAATGTCAGCTGACTTCTAGCAAACTACACAAAGTTGAGCTAATGCTCAGGGTCAGGCTCTGGCATCCCAGTCAGGTTGGCAGCAAGTATTTCATAGCTGGCATGCAACCATAGAAAAGCTCTCTCGAATAGAAAATATATTATTATATAGTTCCTTATTGTTTTACCTTAAGAAGTCTGGTCACTTCAATAGAGCTGACCAACAGCTACTCTCTCACATCCTCTGAATTTTCTTTGGGAAGTTAGACCAGATTCATAAAGAAGCTCCAGAGAGCAAAATGTAATCGCTGCTTTTATCAGCATATAAACCATCAGATCTATTTTAATTGTTTACTGTGGAGAAATACCACTATTTGGTAGCTTCTGACTTAAATATTTCATAACTTTAAATGTACTTCTGTCTACTTCAGACCAAATAAAAATCAATTAAAGATATTTTGTTTTGATCTATTCTGTCTTTTTCTCAAACTCACAAGATTGTGACCGCAAATAGAGGGTTTACATGTCAGGGAAGGTTGTCTGGGAAATACATGAATAGTTTACAAACATTCAGAAAGCTTTGTAAACTTCTCTTTAACAATTCCCAATCACAAAATCCTCTCCAATCCCTGAAAAATTATCTCAAAGGTTAGTTTCTGCACACTGGCCCAGCCTGACCTGGTTGAGGGCAGGTGACAGACTTGGTGTAACTAACTCTGCTACAGCTTGTCTTCTGGGGGACTCTTCTGTAATCTCCATATCACAGCAGCAGCGTGCACATGAGGATGATCGAGACACACAGAACAAGAAACATGACTTGAAAAGAACCAGCCTTCAGCCTGTAGATGCAGCGATTGAGCATGCCCAGCGTAAGTTTCAATCTAGCCATGGTAGCTCAGTATGCAAAGCAGCATTGATCCCTAGCCACAGATCTCTCACAGCAGGGTTTGTTTTGCAAGTTTGTATTTTTACTCACTGGCTTTGACTGCTTGCCCCACCTTCCAACTGCTTTTTCCTGTTCCAGTGGGTTTCTAGTACCTGCTGCATGTAACTGCATAGTAACTGTCTAATATGAATAGTTTATCGTAATGAGGATGATGCCTAGGAAGTAATCTCACACACAAAATATCAAATGAAAATATTTCTTAGGTGTTTTCTTGTACCACTTCAAAGTCTTCTTGATCAGGGCCAAACATTCAGGTCTGCAAGACTGTGCAGTTATGACAAGCTATTCCCTGTAAAATGCGGTATTACATGTCTCGCTAAGTCTTTCCACTTATACCCAGATACTGTTTTGCATAAGAGTTAAATGTAAGACAATGTATGAGAAAATATTTCCAATAAATATTTCCATACTTATCCTCTTTAAGCAGAAACAGGATTTTTTCAGATAGTTAGCAAAACCTCTGGTTTTGTTTAGCAAAGATAATGTAATGGGCCATTATGTGTGAAATTTTCTCCCAAGGTGGGTGCCTTTTTATGTTTATTTCTCATACCACATACTCTTTTCTTAGTTACGTTAAATGGTAACTAACCAAACCACATTGTTAAATTATTAACAAAGTCATAGCTATACTTGTTTCATGCTCAATTTACTTCATACTTCCAAGTGGACTTATGCCTGGTTTTCAAATACTGCAGAATGGTTGCAAGTCTAACCTAACTCTCCCTTCTAACAGCAGAAACAGGGGTCTCTCTTTTGAGTCAATAAATCTTCATAATTTGTTGTTGTTGTTTTAAAGTAACGTTGATGAAACAGGAAGAACTATTTTGGACGATTTAAAATGTTTTAAACCATGTAATTGCTGGGTTAAAAGATACTATTGAAATGGCAGCAGTAATCGTCCATGTTTCCTAAAACAGCTGAAGTTTTACCACTATTCAGTGGAAAGACAAAATACGTCAAAAACCAGTTTCTCAAAGAGAAGAGTCATTTACTTAAAAATATTTTCACTGCAGTCTTTACAGTTAACTCATGATCTTAGACAATATAGGAAGTTATTACTGAGGAAAAAAAAAACAACAAAAAAACCCTGTAATGATTATAGTGCAAGTACACTTGAACCTGCCAGCACACAAAGTATCGATTTCAACTGAACTCAACTTTTTTCTTTCCTTTTTTTTTTTTCCTTTAATACTTCACTTTGGGATTACCAAGGGAATAGATGTTGATATCTAGCTATTTCAAAAAGAATTTGACTTGAATTAGAAGCAGAATCAAACCTTTCAAAATTTAAATACTGGACTGGATCCAAGAAGTTATGTCAAAATTAGCGTGATTTTTTCAGATTTTAACCTTTAAGTCATGTATTTCGAGTTCAAGGCTCTTATTTATGTTCACAAGTCTTCAAAGACCTTCCCATCACCCCGCTCTCTGCTACCCCATCCCATCTAAATTCTGAACTTTTGAAACAGAGAAACAGAACTTTGAGAAATGCAGGACTCTCATGATACTAAAGCAATCCTTCAATATGCAGCATGAAAGCACAACAAAGTGCTCCTTTTCCACTTGTTGCAAGACTGAAGACTGGAACAAATTTCTCTAAGATGAGGTGAAGATATGAAAGGTTATTTAAAGACCAGGTCCTAAGGAAAGATTACTTAGAAGATTGAACTATTGATCTATTCTCCTCCCTGCCTCCCCCTAATCTGATCTCTCCAACAATTTTGAACTTGTTAAGAAACTTCAGGTTTGCTTGATAGAGAATACAAAAGAGGTAACGTCCTACAAGTTCTGAGAAAAATTGCTGCTGTGCAGAGGACACAAAACCCAAGTCGTTCCCTCCAGTGAGGGGTAGATTGCAGCTCTAAGCTCTCTTGTCAAGTCTGTCTGACTCAGCTGAGCAACCACCACACGCATATGGGCTTTGAAAAAGCTATAGCATAAGCTGTGACTTGCTCATCCTCCTTGGCAACAGAAAGGGAGACCACACTCACACACAAGGAGAGATGGGGTAGAGGGGAAAAGTATACACTATAGTTAAGACAGGCAGCGTAGCATAATGCAGAGCTCCCAGCTTGCACCCAAGCAATGCACTGACTCACAGCCACCCTGGCTGAAGCAGAAGGTCAGACCAAAAGCTGCAAGGGCTAAACAGTCAGGTTTCCTAGCCATGCCTCAGGGTGACTCAGCAGCAGCTGTTAGCAATAAAGAGCAGTTAAATTGGCTTGATTGGGCAGTCAATCTCAAATGCTTTTGAATGAATTGGACACTCCTGTGCCAGTGCAGGGATCACAATACATTTTGGATGGGACCACAGGATCATGCAATCCTCCTTCCAGGCACGATAATATCTCTTTCTGTGGACAACTTCCAGTACCCAGAAAGAGCCAGGAAGAGCTGTTATCTCGTGATGGTCCTGCTCTGCATGGGATTTCCAAGGTAATGGAAGCCTCTGGCACCACTCTTTTGTTCCCAGGAGAAGCAGCCACTCACTGCTCCCCTGACTCAGCCCAGGAGTAACAGCAACCTTTTATTCTCTACTAAGATTTTAAGAGCTCTTTTTTGTTAATACATCTAAACTTAAAGACTCCATGAGAACAAATGCAAGCTTTTCATCATGCAACAAAAGGAGGAGAGAGAAGTAGAAGAAAAAAAGGAAGCAAACAGGTCCAAACCTGACACCAGGGCCCTTGATTCCACTCACCACAAAACTTAAGGACAGGTATAACTGTCCTCACTTTACTCTTGTGAGAAAGTTGAACACTTTCTCCCACACTTTCTCTCACACTTTCCTCCTTTCTTAATGGTCTCAGAGATTTCTATCTTTAGTCACCCGTCATTGCTGCAATCCTCCTTAAATTGTAACTAGATAATCTTCCAGATTGTGTGGGGACCCTTTGTCAGAGGAATTCCTGGAGATTTAGCCCTAATTTGATGAAACTGAGATTTGCTAAATTAGCAAAGGACTAAAGATATGATTCTTTGTTCAAGTAGAAATCCTGTTTTACCAGCAGCTATTTTTAAAGGATAGCAGTAGCCAAATACGCGTGCTTGTACATTTGTGTTGCTGTATTTTATATTTTGTCAAATAAGACTGATTTTTTTAATACTAATACTATTAATATTAACCTGTGTGTATCTTATCGGGAATGTGGACCTCAGTCTGCATGCTTGCAGCCTCAGCCTAAGAGATGCAACACATAGTTATCACTTGAACTAATTTCCCCAAATCAGTTTCAGTTTTGCACTCCAATTGTATATGTGGCTTCTATTGACATGCAAAAGCATTACACTTAGAAGCAGGTGATAAAGATGTATTGAAGATTATCAGAAGCTAATCTATAGCCCCCATTACTGCTCTTCACAGGAAAGTTTTTTTAAACCATCCATTGTAATGAATCCACACTTCTTGTGCAAGTGCATTGCAGAAATGTGTTTTCAAGGAAAAATGGTAGCAAGTCCTATATCTGTAACAGAGAGGTCTATTCATCCACGGTATTCTATTTTCAACAGCTGCTTCATACCCATGTATTTTAAAAGACACTGTGGTGCTCCTTCAAAATCTCCAGGATTAAAGCCATGATCTAAAAGCTTATTCAAGTCATGTTGAAACACAGCAGGCTGTGAGGCTGAACACAGCCTGACAACTAGTCTAATGTAGATATTAAAGTTATTTTAGGAATCTAGCATATATGACCTACATCTAAGGTCAAAGTGGGTAAACCTCAAAGTTATTTCAACTCCTCACACTGTACTGCATCTAACAGTTCTCATGTCAAGTAGAATTTTTAGAAATACATATTGTTTATCTGCTGGTAAAAAATTTGTTTCCTGACAGATCTTGGATGGCATTCACATTGCCATAACCGGGATATCCTTATTACCCTCTTCAAACTTTGCTCACACCAGCAATACATCCTGTATTTGAAATATTTCAGGCTGTGATAATACCCTTATTTTGCAAATAAGACTCCAAAACATCCACCTTTGAAAAGGAGGACAACACACTTAATGGACACACCTCCAAAGATCACCAGTTTTCAGATGACACTTAAGTTTAAAAATACATATTTGTCAATCCTGAATATTGTGGCTCAATATCAACACTTTTGAAGAGATGAAGATTGAGGAAAATGAGGAATAAAACACGTGTCAGACTCAACTTCCATGTCAACTGAACACTACAGATATTAGCAAATCTCCAGCTCTCAAGTTGTTAAAAAAAAAAGAACACGTGGTTAGTCTGAACAGAATTAGTTTGAAATATGCAAAAACCAATGGCTGGCCCAAAAAGTAAAGATGAGCAGAAAGTTTTTAGTTCTTAAGACACTTAAAAACTGACTTAACCTCCTTCCATTTCTCTGCATCCTTATTATCATAGCACTTGAAATTATGAAGATACAAGCAGAAACATTACAATAGAAGTTTTATATAAATTTTGTACATTTTTTCCCTCCTGGAATACAGAGACTGCAGGAGAACGTCTGTGTTTGGTGTGTGATTACATCAACTGTATGTCCAAAACTCGTGGGACTTACTCCCAGGAGAATAGCAGCTACTTTGATTTCTAAAACATGGGCACAATGCTGTCAAAACTGCTCTATCTTGGCTTTCTAGATAGTGTCCAACTCAAAAGCTGGACTTGTCAATCATAACTACAAATGCCTCTGAAAATTTGGCTTGCTTTGCTAAGGTAGTCCTTAGTGAAAAGTGCACAGCTGTCTCCTCTGACAAAAAATAAATAAAAATTAAAAAAGATGAATGTTTCCATTTGACAGAATCCTAATTTCCAGCAGTCCAATAATAATTTCTAATCTGGGTACTAGAGAGAGAAGACTTAGGTTTCATATTACTTCAAAAACCCTCAAGAGGATTTCAAAATAATTTCAGCCGGATGTCTAGCTGTCAAAGACCAGGAGTCCCTGTCATACAGATGCAGCATAAACAGTTACTTAGAACTGTGCATATCAATATCTGACAGCTGAGTACCCCTGAAGCACCCATGGTTAAAATGTGAAACCAAACCTGGAAGGAGAACAAGCTAAAAGGATTAATACTCTAATGCAAAATCCACAGTGCTATGTATCAGCCACTGCCTGTGGTCTTGTTTATTTTAACTTCACCTTCTTTTTCAAATGAAGTGTCATAAACAGTAACAGTTCTCACAAGCGTTCTGAACTGGAAGATTAGGCCTCAGTTACGAACAATTCATCCAAACAGACAAATGTGTCTTCGAGCCAATAAAACAATTGCTTTTGTCTGTAAAATTTAGTTGCCAGTGTTACAATGCTGCCTAGGGACAGTTCCTTGTCCTTAGTCAACTCTTATTTGTCATCACTGAAGGCATGCGTGCACACAGTCCAACTAATGGCCAAGCTTTGCCCAAAATATAAGTAGCAACAGACAAGAGAGCTTTCAGGACTGAAAATGAACAGTGAAGTGTTTCTACATTCCTGACCCCCCAAAGGCCTCTCCAGTTCAGTCACCAGCAACCGAATCACAGAATGGTAGGGTTGGAAGGGACCTCTGGAGATCATCCAGTCCATCCCCCCTGCCAGAGCAGGGCCACCTTAGAGCAGGTTGCACAGGAACGCGTCCAGGCGGGTTTTGAATGTCTCCAGAGACGGAGACTCCACCACCTCCCTGGGCAGCCTGTGCCAGTGCTCTGCCACCCTCAAGGTAAAGAAGTTCCTTCTCATGTTTAGGTGGAACTTCCTGTGTTCAAGTTTGTGCCCATTACCTCTTGTCCTGTCACTGGGCACCACTGAAAAGAGCCTGGT